>MU718022.1:10157-22089 GCA_026770625.1 Nicotiana glauca
CTTATTAAACCTAAAAGTCTTCCGCATTTATTAATTGTTGACAAGTATATTTTATTGGTGATGTTGATAGAGAATGTATAATGTTTGGTTGGCCTAGCTCCATTAGTAGGCACTATCATGACGCCCGATGGTGGGATAAATCCGGGTCGTGACAGGTATGGATCAATTTGCTAGAGTTTGAGCATGACAAATACCCAGGACCATTCTAGTCAAGACAATTGCATTCAGGAGCTACTTGAAGAGTCTTTTATATTTTGAGCCTGTTTTTGAGTCTTTTAGGTGGTTTAAGAGTTTGTCTAGTCTTTTGTTATCATACTTCCTATTTGGTATTTGAAAACTAAAAAAAAAGTTATAAATGAAAAATCCAAAAAGATTTCTATTTTTAGTTTATTTATCCATTACTTTTTCAAGAACTACGCTTGATCTGATTCATGAGGGACATGATACATAGGCAACCTACATAGGGTTCGATCGAATCATTTTTCTTAAAAAGAAAACAAGAAGAAAGAAAGAAAAAGAGATGAAATTGTGGATGTGAGAAATGAGAGGAAATAAAAGAGTGAGAAATTAAAAAGAAAAGGAGAGGAAGGAAAACGAGCAAGCCAAGAAGTGCTAAAAATGAAAGAAAAGAGAAGGTTGAAATGAATAAAATGGGGATGATGCCAAATGACCTTGTGACCCTCGAAGTCATTCTAGAACCATTAATTGTTGCTAAGGGCATTGCACGCAATGTGATATTTTTATTTGATAAGTGTCCTAACGCTAATATGTTGGCTTTGTTTTGCTCCTCATTGTTACTTTTCATTATAACAGATGGTAGTTAGTTTGTAGGAGTTTGGTGATTTGTCCATACAACACAAGGTCAAAAAGTAAGGAAGCCATGGCTGGCAAAGACTTGGACACAGGAGTCGTTGACCCGCCGAGGAAGTTTGTGGAGTCGGAATCTGAATTGAACGAGGAGGTCCAAAGGCTAAAACAACAAATATCTGAAATGTGTCAAGCATGGGCCAATAGTCAAGGACCACCATTTCTTCTGCTTTCCCAGAGTTTACACCTATGTTAGCTACTACCACTTCGGTTCCATTGTCCGATCAATTCTATCTATTTAGGTTCAGTCTTTATCCCAGTTGCACGACTATAGTTGGAACATCTATTGCGTACTCCCAAAGTGTGCCATTGACAACCAATCAGACAACCATTAAAGTTATGGCTGTCTTCACAATGCCACAGCCAGCGATGGTGCAGAGGAAAGCTCATGAGTCGCAATTTGCTACCCAGCAAGAACAATACCACTCTTGCCTATTTGATCTTCCTGCAAAGATTGAGAAGTCATGCCCAAAGGTAGCATCGAAAGAAATAACCCAAAGATTGAAAAGCTTAGAACAACCGTTGAAAAACATGCAAAGGCCATCAGGTCAGAAGAGTATTGCCTTAAAGGATCTATGTATGTTCCCGATGTTCGTTTGCCACTTGGTTTCCAGACTCCCAAATTTGAAATGTATGATGGACATGGAGACCCCATAGCCCACCGAAAAAGGCATTGCAATAAACTAAGAATTGTGGGAGGAAATGAAGAATTACTGACGGCTTATTTTGGGAAAAGCCTTACGGGTGTAGCCTCCGAATGGTTTATGGGTCAATACACATCTTGCTGGTATGTCTAGGATGACATGGCACATGCATTTGTCAAACAGTTTCAATATAACATTGAAATTGTCCTAGACCGCAATTCCCTTTCAAATCTGAAGAAGAAACCGACTGAAAGTTTCCGGGAATATGCCATTAAATGGAGAGAATAAGTTGCTAGAGTTAAGCCACCCATGGATGACCACGAGCTAATCACTGTCTTCCTTCAGGCTCAAGATCCCGATTACTTTCAAAACATTATGTCCGCAGTTGGAAAATCATTCTCGGAAGCAGTCAAAATGGGAGAAATGGTAAAGAATGGCCTCAAGACAGGCAAAATTATAAGTCAAGAAACTATCAAAGCTGCAACTCAGGCTGTCCAAATTGAATCTGGTAATTTTAGTAGCACGAGTGAGAAGGTTGAAGAAATCACGATGACATCAAGGTCGAGAAGAGGTCCTAGAAGAACATCTCGAAGGCATTACCAGCCTCGTTTGTTTTTTCGACAATTCCCTGAGAACCCACATTACTCTGTTGCTCCACCCAGTATGTTGTCCAGCCACCAAGACACCATAGAAGGCCAGCGCCATCACCGAAAAATCTCCACCAGCCTCCACAAAATTTTCAAGTGTCCCATAACCCACATCCAAGCCAGGGGGACAGAGGTAAACAAAGGTTGAAAGATAATTTTACACCGATAGGAGAGTCATATGCAAACTTGTTTGAGAAACTAAAGCATTATGACCTGATTGCACCTATTTCTCCAAATCATGTTGACAAGCATGCAAAAAGCTTTGTCCCTTCTAAAAGGTGTGAGTACCATTCCAATGCCCAGGGGAACAATGTCAAAAGTTGTTGGAATTTCAAAAGAGAGATAGAAAGAATGATTCAGGAAGGGATAATTATGATCCAGGACAGTGACACCCAGAACATTGCATAGAATCCTCTACCTGTACATGATGATGCACACTTTGTGGGGATGATGTATGGTAACACGGAGTATGAGAATCCTTTTGGGAACTTGCTGACTGAAGTTAATGATATTGAAACTGGTGAAGGTCACAGTAATTTTGACGTGCAGTCCAGTGGCTAAGATATCGAGCTTGGTGATTGGAAAGACACTCCTTTCTTGGCTAGTCAAGGAGGAGTTTTGGTGGTTAATTTTGTTGTCATTTCTGTTTGTCCAAGTTATTTCAGGGTTGTAATTCGGATTTTGTCTTGTGACATCTTTGTCTTGAGGCTCAAACTCTTTTTCTTCTTTTTGCGTAGTTTGTTTTATTGTAGTAACTCGTCTAGTGTTATCTAGGATTGTTTCAGGGTTGTAGCCCATGTCTATTTTGCTTGTCTTGTTCAAACCCTTTTCATCATCTGTCTAATGAAATTTCCTATTATCTATTAGTTCTAGTCAATTTTAGTTTAGGCCATTTTTCCTTTTATAGTTATTTTCATACCGATTCTTGTGACACGACATGCATGCATAATTGTCAGCCTGGTCTTGAAAGTTAGTCTGATCATGAAGCAATGACACAATTTTGAACATGATAAAAAGAGGCATTTGAGGAACAAGTAAAGATCACACATTCTGAGATAACCTGAAGTTTGAATTGAGTGAAACTGAGGCAGTTAGTCTAGAAAATCAAGAGTTTGATAAGAGCATACAACAAGGAAATATCTTTCAAGCAATTTTGAGGTAAATCAGTTAGTGTTGAAATGCATTCTTCCACGTCGAGATAAGGTTGAGTCAAGTCTACTTCGAACTGGCAAGGGTCACTCATTGAGACAAAGGTATTGCCCTCCGACACTTTCTGTTTGTGTTGATGCTATCAATAAATATTGTGTATGATTTCTTTGTTTATCTTCAATTGCACGTTTGTACTTGGCAGTTTTAAAGTTTGGTATGATGAAGACATTTTATTCTGTTACCCCAAACACTTTTATCTTTTGCTACCCCTTTTGATCCATAATTTGTTTTATTCCATACCCCTATTTTGGAATCAGAAGTAGAGTTAGGAACTACAAAAAAAGAGAGAAAAATAAGAAAGAAAAAAAAGAGAAAAAAACAACACAACTTTGTCTTTTGAACTACGTTTGACCTAATTCTTGTCACCACAAGATACGTAGGCAGCCTTACGGTTCGGTCACATCAAATAAAATATTTCATAATCCCCGAAGTCAAGAGTGGGGAAGTTTTTCTTAGAAATCCAATCGAAGCAAAAATCCAAAAAAAAAAGGAAAGAAGAAAAATCCCAGATTCCAAGAAACTGGGGCAGAAGTTTTAATTTTTCCCAAAGGACTGATTCCAAAAGTTGTAATTTTGAACCCTTTCATCTCAAATACTTTTAAGCCTTCATGCCACCCTTTCTTTCCAACCCTGTCCAAAAGCCTACATTACAGTCCAAAGAAAGACCTTCCGACCAATCTTTGAGGATGTCAAATCAAGTGTATGGTGAAAGGATGATCTTCCTACATCATAGGTAATACCTTGTTCTCATCGCAAAGAGAGGAAATGATAAATGAGAGAGTCTTATCGGTGAAAACCCTCAGGGGCACCGTAAGGCGACGGTGAGTTGAGAAAAGAGCAAAATGAGAGACTTGATGATGAAAACCCTTCAGGGCACTACAAGTCGACTGAGGATTGTGGATCAGATGGGACAATTGAAGCACTGAAGCCCAGTTTCACAGTGAAGAGGTATAACAAGAGTTGAATATTAGACTTGCTTGGGAGATTAGGCCATTTAATCCAAAGGTGCATGTCATGGTCGTTAGAGTTGGTATCCGTGTCTGATAAGTTTATACTTTGTAATTTTATTGTTAGGTATCATCTCTTTTCCTTGTCCCTTATTTTGTTCCTCTTGTTTTGTTTGAGTCCCTTCTTGAGTCTATTTGGTCAGAACAAGTGAGAAATAACTTCAAAATTTGCTACCAACTTTCCAATTGCACAAAACGAATTTGGCTAGCACATCCAAGTGGCATAAGACAGGGAAAAGTGGTATGCACACTGAGTTGGTAACAGTTAACATGCTTTGGGATTCATGTAAAATGCAAAGGTTCGGTAAATGTCAATTCATGAGCAAATGCAACAGATAGAGGATATTGGGATCGAACGGTATTTTCTGTGATAAGGGTTGAAAGAAAATGGGTAGTTGACAACAGTCAAGGTCGTCCAAGTTGAAATCAAAGTTATCTTGGCAAGTGCAGCAGCAACTGCTCTCAAGGTCAAGGCCACAAACTAACCACCATATTTAAACTCATAGGTTTTCTTTGTTTGAAACAGGAACAAAGCAGTGCAAGCAAGTGGGTTCAAAAATAGAAAAAAGAGAAAAAGAAAGAAAGAAAAAGAAAAAAAGAAGAAGAGAAGAATCGACAAAATGGAGTTTCTCAAATCTTTGCCCTTACCTGTCTTGATAGTGTGCATAAAATGTTGCCATTGATCTTCACATTTTTCCTCCTAGGATAAGAAGACCTAGTTTGATGGATTTTCCTATCAATCAAAATCTTAGTCTGATTAATCTTTCTCCTAAGATAGAAGACCTAGTCTGATGAATTTTCTCCTAGGATCGAAATCTTAGTCTGATGAATTTTCTCCTAGGATCAAAATCTTAGTCTGATGAATTTTTCTCCTAGGATAACAAAAAGACCTAGTATGATGAATTTTCTCCTAGGATCAAAATCTTAGTCTGATGAATTTTTCTCCAAAGATAAGAGACCTAATCTGATGAACTTTCTCCTAGGATAGAAATCTTAGTCTGATGAATCTTTCTCCTAAGATAACAAAAAGACCTAGTCTGATGAATTTTCTCCTAGGATCAAAATCTTAGTCTGATGAATTTTTCTCCTAAGATAACAGAAAGACCTAGTCTGATGAATTTTCTCCTAGGATCAAAATCTTAGTCTGATGAATTTTCTCCTAGGATCAAAATCTTAGTCTGATGAATTTTTCTCCTAAGATAGAAGACCTAGTTTGATGAATTTTCTCCTAGGATCAAGATCTTAGTACGATGAATCTTTCTCCTAAGATACAAGACCCAGTCTGATGAATTTTCTCCTAGGATCAAAATCTTAGTCTGATGAATTTTTCTCCTAAGATAAGAGACCTAGTCTGATGAACTTTCTCCTAGGATAGAAATCTTAGTCTGATGGATCTTTCTCCTAAGATAAATAAAAGACTTAGTCTGATGAATTTTCTCCGACCTCTACGGGTATTAGTGCTTCAGCACCATATGCTAGGGAGAAAGGTGTTTCCCCTATGCTTGATTTTGGGGTCGTACGGTACGCCCATAGTACTTCAGGCTGTGTTTCTCGCCACTTCCCTTTTGCGCTCTCCAATTTTTTCTTCAGGTTTTGAATGATGGTTTTATTTGTGGATTCGGCCTGGCCGTTTGCACATGGGTGGTATGATATAGAAAGGATTCTTTTGATTTTGTTGTTTTCAAGGACCTCTGTCACCTTGCTTCCAATGAATTGCCTCCCGTTTTCGCATGTTATTTCGGACGGGATCCCGAACCGGCATATAATGTGTTCCCATATAAAGTTGATAACTTCCTTCTCTCTTATTTTTTCGAAGGCCTGTGCTTCCATCCATTTTGAAAAATAATCAGTCATAAATAGAATGAACTGAGCTTTACCTGGCGTTGTCAGCAAAGGGCCGACGATGTCCATTCCGCATTTCATAATGGGCTACGGCGATAAGACGAAATGTAGCTGTTCGCCGGGTTGGTGGATCATGGGGGTAAATATCTGACATTTGTCGCATGCCCAGATGAACTCCTTGGCATCTTTTTCCATGCTGTCCCAGTAGTATCCTGCTTTGATTACCTTATGGACTAAGGAGTCCGCCCCGGAGTGGTTTTCGCAGGTGCCCTCATGGATCTCCGGGAGCACATAGTTCGTGTTGCCCGGTCCCAGGCATACCGCTAAGGTTCCGTCAAATGTCCTTCTGTATAGGGTCCCATTTTCGTTGAGTGAGAACCAAGCCGCTTTATTTCGCAAGTCCCTCGATTCTTTTGGATTAACGGGCAGTTTCTTGTCCTTCAGATGAATGATGTATTTATTTATCCAATCCCATGTCAGGCTGGTGGAGTTGATTTTTGCGTGTCCTTCATCGACCACAGATTTGATTAATTGGATGACGACTTTGGGAAGCAGATCTTCTTCCTCAGCAGATGACCCCAGGTCGGCCAAGGCATCGGCCTCGCTGTTCTGCTCTCGGGACACATGGTCTAAAGTCCATCCTTTGAAGCGGTGCAACGTGACTTAGATATTATCTAGATACCTCTGCATCCTGTCTTCTCGGGCTTCATAGCTTCCGTTCACTTGAATTACCAAGAGGAATGAATCGCATTTTGCCTCGATGACCTCGGCTCCTAAGCCTTTGGCCAATTCTTGACCTGCAATCATAGCCTTATACTCGACCTCGTTGTTAGTTAGCTTTGTGGTTTTTATGGACTATTGGTATGCCGTCGATGGGCGGCTTTAGGGCTATACCAAGTCCAGATCCTCTGACATTTGTGGCACCATTCATGAACAGGGTCCATACCCTAGAGGACGTTCCCAATTTAAGTAAAAGCTCCTTTTCTACCTCGGGAAAGAGGGATGGCAAAAAGTCAGCCACGAAATCCGCTAGGATTTGGGATTTGATACCCGTCCGAGGTTTTACTCAATATCGTATCCTCCGAGTTTTATGGCCTATTTGTCCAGCTGACCCGATAGCGCGGGTTTGTGAAGTATGCTCCGGAGAGGGTAGGTCGACTAGACGCAAATGCGGTGACACTGGAAGTAAGGCTTCATCTTGCACGGTGCGCTTACCAGTGCGAGTGCCAATTTTCTAGGTGGGGGTACTGAATTTCGGTGTCCCCCAAGGTTCGTCTAACGTAATGCACCAAAAATTGTGTACCTTGCTTTTCACGAACCAAGACACCGCTTACCACTATTTCAGACACAGCAAAGTATATGTACAATGTTTCATCCTCTTTGGGTGTGTGTAGTAGGGGTGGGCTAGATAGGTACCATTTCAGTTCTTTAAGGGTATGTTGGCATTCCGGAGTCCATTCAAAGTTTCTCCTCCTTTTGAGCAAGGCGAAGAAGTGATGGCTCTTGTCCGACGACCTTGATATGAACCTTCCCAAGGCCGTGATCCGTCCTGTCAGCCGTTGGATGGCTTTAATGTTGTTTGCCACTGTGATTTCCTCAATGGCCCTTATTTTGTCAGGGTTGATCTTGATTCCTCTATTTGAGACCATGAAGCCTAGAAATTTTCCCGAACCTACTACGAAGGCACACTTTTTAGGGTTGAGCTTCATGTTATAGCTTCTGAGGATGTCGAATGTTTCCTGCAAATGGGTCAGATGGTCCTTTGTGTACCAGGATTTAACTAACATATCGTCAATGTATACTTCCATTGATTTTCCTATTTGGTACTCGAACATCTTATGAACTAGGTGTTGGTACGTTCATCCTGCGTTTTTTAGTCCGAAGGGCATCATATTATAGAAATATGTACCATACTTTGTGATGAATGAATTCTTTCCCCTGTCCTCGGGGTTCATCTAAATCTGATTGTACCTCGATTAAGCATCGAGAAAGGTGAGGGTCTCGTGGCCGGTCGTGGCATCGATCAGACGATCAATATTGGGCAACGAGAAAGAATCTTTGGGGCATGCTTTGTTTAAATCCTTATAATATACGCACATTCTTAGCCTATTTCCTTTTTTTTGGCGCTATTACTATGTTAGCTAGCCAATCGGGATACTTTACCTCCTTGATGGACCCGATAGAGTTTCGCTACCTCCTCTTTGATGAAGGCGTGCTTTACCTCGGACTGCAGCCTCTTCTTCTGCTTCACGGGTTTGAATTTGGGGTCGACGCTTGGCCGATGAGAGGTTATTTTCGGTGGAATACCTGTCATCTCTAGGTGGGACCAGGAAAAATAGTCGATATTATTACTGAGGAATCAAATAAACCCTATCCTGAGTTCGGGGATCAACCCCGTACCCAGGTATACCTTGCGATCCGGGAGGTTATCGATCAAAATGGCCTGTTCCAATTATTTGATTATTGATTTGGTTGCATCCGATTCTTCAGTGGCGATGAAGGTTCGGGGGTGGGGGGCATGGAATCTTCCTCATCGTCTCCGACGATTTGCATGCATTTTTCCTCGTTTGAGGCCGAGTGCATGGGGGCCGACGCCTTATGGTGGACCACGAACATTTCTCTTGCTACCCACTGTTCTCTATGTATTGTTGTAATGCCATTTCTTGTGGGGAATCTCACCACCTGGTGCAAGGTCGATGGTACTGCCCTTATATCATGTATCCAAGGCCTACCAAGCAAAGCGTTGTACCTCATGTCGCTGTCAATAAACTGAAATTTGGTGCTCTAGGTTATGCCAGACGTGTCGATCAAGAGGGTGATTTCTCCTTTTATTTCTTCCCCGGTCATGTTTAAACCGTGGATGATTCAAGGGATGGTGTTAATCTGACTGAGCAATCCTAGCTGTTCTATTACTCCTGACCTGATTATGTTGGCTGAGCTGCCCGGGTCCACGAGCACGCGCTTTACCCTCGTGTTGTTCAAGAGAAACGAGATTACCAGTGTGTCGTTATGTAGTTCCCCCATGGCCTTGAGGTCCTCCTTGATGAATATGAGGGTTTCTTCGGGTAAGAGCTTTTGGGTCGGCCCTTCTGCAGCGAATGTTTTTGTTCGCTTGGACATGAGGCCTTGGAGATCGTTAGCCCCTCCGATAATCATGTGGATACCATGTTGGGGGACCCTCTTTTGCGCTCGGATAGAACTCGGGGGATCAGGTCCATTCCCCAGTCACTCTTGAGATCTCTGCTTCTCATTTCGCCAATCGAGCAAAATATTCAGCCCTAAAAGCGGATATCTCGGGCAAGAAAAGTGTGAAAGGTATCGTGCATTTAAGTGACTAAACTAACAAAAGAATAATCACTATTATTTTTAGCCCCACGGTGGGCGGCAAACTGTTTACCATGAAAATGGTAACAACAATTAAATTTGTAAATGGGATTCTAAAAATACATGATCTATTCTCGAGCTATTTTGCAGGGGTGGTTAGTCCTAAAACATGAACTAAAGTGATAGAGATTGAATTAACCAATGCAATAATCGATCCAGTAAGGGGACGTTTCCCGGGCGCAAAGCGGGCCAGTAGATACTTCGGAGCCGGGCCTCGAGCCTATCTCAGGCTTATCGAGGGTAGTCGGGAAGGGGATAACAGATAAAGATATAATCAGGTAAGGCTCTATACCACCAATATTGATCCAAATAGTGAACAACAAACGAAGAAACAATAAATTGCTAAGGCGACCTCGAGGTCAATGAAGACAAATAACTTAGAAGAAAAAGAGAGAGAGACATTATTGCATTGTGGAGAAGTGGAGCAACATCAGTCTTCCCTATAGAAGGCTGTGACCCTCCTTATATAGGCAGAGGATCCCTTAAAATATAAAACGTGGTATATAGTGATAGTTCAGGGAGCCTGGCTAGATTCAACGCCTCAGAATAGACCTTAGGTATGCCGCCCTTGTCAGGTCGGATTGCGTGTTTCGGTAGCCTTGGGAGCCTCCCCTTAGCTTTCCTTGGTCCGCTGCAATGGTCGGAGTGGAATCAATTCTTACGCGTTCCTTGAAGACGGACTCTGGCCTTGGCTCTAAACCCCAAGGGGTATGACCGAGGGATGATCTTTTGATGGAGAATTCGAGCTCCCGGATTCACAGGACACAAAATACTACGCGATATGCGCGTCCATTAGCGCGCGCACGAGCGCGACCGCGCTAGTCCAGCCCGGATGAAATAATTTTAGAGATAGACTTGGAAGTTCGGGGGTAATTCCATTTAACCTATAAGAGGCCTAGCTCACCCAAAGGGACATTATCAAGGGTTTTACAGCTTAGTTGAAGGCAAGGAGAGGCAAGAGGCAAGGAGGATAATTCAACATCAAATTCTTCCTTTCTTTCTTTTGTATTTTATCATTTGTGATGAATTTTGCTATTGTTAGTATGAAAAAGATTATGAGTAGATAATTATTTAGTCTAAGGTTTTGATGGAACCCATTGAAGTGACGAACTTCATGTTATGTGAATATAGTTTGCCCAGTTTAATCTCTATTTGTTCAACTACATTCTTGTTATAGTTAGTTGATAGGATCCTTAATTAGCTGTGCCTATTTAGTATGTATTACTCGGGAAAGAGTGTGCATATTTAGGTAATTGTTGAACAATACCACTCCCAAAGTATACGAGGGATCAATAATCGAGGGTTTAAAGGCGAGATTAGGAATAACGAAGCCTTGGGTGCTATCTTAAGTGAGCTGTAATAAAAGTCAGCTAGCGTAACTCGGGAGAGTGCGTCTAGTAAATTGTCGTAATTACTCGAGAGATTTACGGTAGTAAGAGTGCTAATGATCGATAGAGACGATTAGGCAATTCTATGCAAAACATAACAGGAAGATATTCTATCAATAGGGAAAATCATGACCTTAGATCCTTCTCTTATTTGCTTACAACTCAATCATAGTTAGCTGTTAGTTTACTTTACGTTATTCAGTTATAGTTAGTTAAACATCACCAATTGTTATTCAAACATCTGAGAAGTTGATTACAAAGAATTTAGTGAGTCTAACAAAAGTAATTGGTAGGTTAATTCTCTAAGGATTCAATTCGAGGCTAAATAGTCGGATTATTTTTGCAGCGACCGCTTTGTCCTTTTTATAAGGCATAGTTGGGCGTGATCAACACCTACGCGCCCAATTGACCACTAAGTGAACCTATCAGATCTTGCACATTTAGTGCATAAGTACAACATGAGTACATAAATAAATGCGTACCTAGTAAGTATATAACCTAACCCCGTAAAGGTAGTAACAAAGGGTTGAAATTAACACTTACTAGTGGTCCAATAAATCAAATATAACAAAGTAGACAAGAAAGAAACATGGTAAGTAAACAATGAGTACATATATATGTAAATAATACAGTCTACATCTGACGCAAAAGTCCTCAATTATTGGTTACCTCCACAAATAGAGTACGTAATGGTCAATACCAAATCAACAATCACATCTCAAGTTAGGAAACTCATGAATATGCGGACTCCTTATCAAGTATTTTGCACGATTCTGCCGAGGCAAGCGGCCCGATCCCAAAAGAGTGTTTCATGGAGCTGTTGAGGCGAATGGCCAGATCCCATAAGAGTGTGATACATAATTCTGTCGAGGCGAATAGCCCTGTCACACCTCTTTTTTCACGGCGCTTTAACATACTCCCGGCGAAAGGGATATATATATATA
>MU718023.1:0-16744 GCA_026770625.1 Nicotiana glauca
AGAAGTTTATAAATTAAAGCACACAAGTTAGCATGTAGTAAAATCAAATAAAACCAAATACAACAGTTGAGCGACTGTGCTAGAACCACGGAATTCGGGAGTGCCTAACACCTTCTCCCGGATTAACATAATTCCTTTCCTAGGATTTCTAGTTCGCAGACTATAACAGAGTCAAACTTTCCTCAGTTTGGGATTAATTCGGTAACTTGAGACACCATTATATTCTCAAGTGACGACTCTGAATTTTTTAAATAACTAATCCTGTTCCGACCGTCCTTTAATTGGAAAAACTCTTTTCTTTTTATTATATCCTTCACGGGGTGTAGTAAAGCCACGTAAAAAAAAGGTGTGACAGAATTGTATTTTGAAGTGAATTCTCTTATTCTCCAGGTAGGCGTCTGATTGCCGAACTTGGACTGCTTCTTCCCTTCTTGTGAGGTTCGAATTGTTTTTCCTTCAAAACTTGGACAACCTTCTTCCGGCCACTGTTGCCTTCCTTCTGATTTCTGAATTTGGATTTATGCTGGGGATTTTCTGGTGTAACCTTCTGCCTTCCGGTGGGTTACTGACTTCAAGACAAGAAATGTATTCCTCTGTTCTACAGGCGGGCTCCTGACTTCAGACTTGAAATGTGTTCCTCTGTTTTACAGGCGGGCTCCTGACTTCAGATTTCAAATGTATTCCTCTGTTCTACAGGCGGGCTCCTGACTTCAGACTTGAAATGTATTCCTTTGTTTCATAGGCGGGCTCCTGACTTCAAACTTGAAATGTATTCCTCTGTTCCACAGGCAAGCTCCTGACTTCAGACTTGAAATGTATTCCTCTGTTCCACAGGCGGGCTCCTAACTTCAAACTTGAAATGTATTCCTCTGTTCTACAGGCAGGCTCCTGACTTCAGACTTGAAATTTGAAGTCAGGAGCCCGCCAGTAGAACAGAGGAATACATTTCAAGTTTGAAATGTATTCCTCTGTTCTACAGGCGGGCTCCTGACTTCAAACTTGAAATGTATTCCTCTATACTACAGGCGGGCTCCTGACTTCAAACTTGAAATGTATTCCTCCGTTATACGGGCGGGCTCCCGACTACAATCTTCAACTTAAAAAGTATAACAACCTCCATTCTTCAGGCAGGCTCCTGATTTCAACCTTCAACTTAAAAAGATAACACCTCTGTTCTATGGGCGGGCTCCCGACATCAACAACTTAAAAAAGTAACGCCTCCGTTCTACGGGCGGGCTCCCGACATCAACAACTTAAAAAGGTAATGCCTTCGTTCTACGGGCGGGCTCCCGACATCAATAACTTTAAAAAGGTAATGCCTCCGTTCTACGGGCGGGCTCCCGACATCAATAACTTTAAAAAGGTAACGCCTCCATTCTACGGAAGGGCTCCCGACATCAACAACTTTAAAAAGATAACGCCTCCGTTCTACGGACGGGCTCCCGACATCAACAACTTTAAAAAGATAACGCCTCCGTTCTACGGGCGGGCTCCCGACATCAACAACTTAAAAAGATTACGCCTTCGTTCTACGGGCCGGCTCCCGACATCAACAACTTAAAAAGGTAACGCCTCCGTTCTACGGGCGGGCTCCCGACATCAACAACTTAAAAAGGTGACGCCTCCGTTCTACGGGCGGGCTCCCGGCATCAACAACTTAAAAAGGTAACGCCTCCGTTCTACGGGCGGGATCCCGAAATCAACAACTTAAAATGGTAACGCCTCCGTTCTACGGGCGGGCTCCCGACATCAACAACTTAAAAAGATAACGCCTCCATTCTACGGGCGGGCTCCCGACATCAACAACTTTAAAAGATAACGCCTCCATTCTACGGGCGGGCTCCTGACATCAACAACTTTAAAAAGATAACGCCTCACGTTCTACGGGCGGGCTCCCGACATCAACAACTTTAAAAAGATAACGCCTCCGTTCTACGGGCGGGCTCCCGACATCAACAACTTTAAAAGCTAATGCCTCCGTTGTACGGGCGGGCTCCCGACATCAACAACTTAAAAAGGTAACGCCTCCGTTCTACGGGCGGGCTCCCGAAATTAACAACTTAAAAAGGTAACGCCTCCGTTCTACGGGCGGGCTCCCGACACCAACAACTTAAAAAGATAACGCCCCCGTTCTACGGGCGGGCTCCCGACATCAACAACTTTAGAAGGTAACGCCTCCGTTCTACGGGCGGGCTCCCGACATCAATAACTTAGAAAGGTAATGCCTCCGTTCTACGGGCGGGCTCCCGACATCAATAACTTTAAAAAGATAACGCTTCTGTTCTACGGGCGGGCTCCCGACTACAACAACTTAAAAAGGGTAACGCCTCTGTTCTACGGGCGGGCTCCCGACATCCACAATTTTAAAACTGCACTCGTGTTGCTATTGTTCCCCTTTGCCTCCTGAACCATTTTCCTTCTCACTTGAATTATCTTTCTTCAGAGCTGCTTCCCTCAAAACTTGTATTATCTTCCTCCTTCAAAACTACTTCCTTCAAAACTTGTGTTTCATCCCTCTGAGAACTGCTGGGGATAACACTGTTGGGGGAATTATCTTTTCTTCTTCAAACTTTTATTTTCTCTCAACACTATTGGGGATAACACTGTTGAGGATAACACTGCTGGGGATTTTTCATTCCTTCAAAACCGGTGCTTCATTCTTCCGAAAACCGCTGGGGATGACACTCTGCTCTTTCTGAACACAAGTTTTACCCTTTTGTTCTGTCCGCTGGGGATACAACTTCCTTCATTAAAACTTGTTATTTTCCTTCTTTCAACACTGCTGGGGATAACACTGGTTCAAAGACCACTTCCCTTAAGACTGGTGTTATCTTTCTTCTTCCCCAAGTGGATACCTGACTTCCAGAAAATTTTCAAAATGAAAGAAAAAATTTCTACCTCAGTTTGATAATCTTCCTTGTGGCATGCCTTTCCGCCATCAATGCCATTTCCTTTACCTACTTCAAGTCAAAGAAAATTTGTTAGTTTAAATGCGGTGAGTGGTTGTGCCACTCCTGCTGGGGATGGTTTTTTTTCCTTTCTCCTTCCCTGCTCTACGTTCCATTACACTACCAAAACTTGTTGGGGATGATATTATTTGCTGGGGATGATATTCCTGCTGGTATTAGGACGACTTGCCCTGCTTTGCGTCGTCTGGCCATCTTGAAACTTGGCTGATAACTTATGCCCTTCTTGACGACTCCTTATTCACAAAACTCTCACCGTTGTTTTCCACTTTTATCCTCTTATCTGACCCCGTATTTTTTCCATGACAGTTGGTTCCCTTGGAAGATTTTGCAATATTTTGCTGATAAACCACTTTCTTCGTTCATCCGTGTCACTGAAAATACCCTTTTTTTGCTGGGGATGTCCCTCTTCTTTTGTGGCATAGCTTGGGAACGAGCATTTCCCTGACCTTTGAGTCTCATATGAATTTCCCAATTCATTCCCATCGCTCTCAGCGTTGTTTTTTCTTGATTTGTCCATGGGCCTTGGCTTTGAGGTCTATAACCTTTGATTTCTGCGGGGGATATTCCTCTTGACACTGGTCCATCCCTTTGTCAATCTCCTCTTACTGGGGATATCCTTCTTCACACTGGTCCATCCTTTTGTCAATCTCCTTTTGCTGGGGAATATCCTTCTAAACACTGGCCTTGCACTTGCTCCTCCTGACTTATACCACTTAGATATTCTAATTAGATCCCGTCTTGCATAACTGGAAGGCTGGTGGCAAATTTTGAAGTCATTTCTCACTTGTCTTGACCAAACAGACTCTGTTGGGAAAATTTTTGATGAAAGGAGAAAGATAAACGGAACAGAAATAAAAGACGAAGGAAAAAGATGACTCTCTAACAAGAAAAGCTACAAAAACCTATCAAACGCGGATACCAACTCTACTGGTCATGACATGCACATATGGCCTATTCTCTGTCTTTAATCGCCTTTCACAATTTCTGTCTGGTGATCTCGATCTGATTCTCACCTTTATTCGACTTGTAGTGCCCGAAGGTTTTAACTATCAAGCCTTTCTCATTTTGGCTTTTCTATCAACTTTCATCGCCTTATGGTGCCCGTGAAGGTTTTCACCGATAAGACTCTCTCATTTGTGTTACTTTTCAGCTGGGGATTGGGGTGTTACCGCTAAAACTCTCTCATATTTCTTTTCTGATGGGGATCAGAGTCTTTTCCGCTGGGGATCAGAGTGTTATGTTCTGATAAGACTCTCTTATTTGCCTGACTTGGCCTGTTTTGAAGACTGATCGGAAGGTCTTTCTTTGGACCATAATAGGGAATTTGGATAGGTCTAGAAAGAAAGGGTACTTGAAGGCTCAAAAACACAACAATTTGGTTTAAAATTACAACCTTCGCAACTAGATTCATCTATAATAAATACAACTTTTGCCCCAGTTTCTTGCTTGGGGATTTTTTGATTTTTTGTTACACTATGACCGAGCTGTGAAGCGCCTACATATCCTCTTTGAGGAATCAGGTCAAACGTAGTTTCCAATTCCTCGTTGTTCTAATTTTCTCTTTTTTTTTCTTTATCTCCTTCTTTCTCTTTTTGTTGTTTTTTTTTTCTATATTCCCTTTTTTCTTTGTCTTTTTCTTATCTTCCATGTTTGTGTTTATAACCTTTGCTACTGATTTCGAATGAGGGGTATGCAAGAAAACAAATAAGGCTCAAAGGGTTAATGAAGGATAAAGTGTTTAGATAGCATAACAAAATGCATTCGTCATTCCAATCTTCAAAACATTCCAAGTGCAAACAACACAATTAAACATTCGCAACATCTTCTGATTGTGCCAAACTTGATAACCATATCCACACATTCGCCTTTTCATTTGTCATTTTTAAAGCACCGTTGGGAAACACTCTCATTTTCATTACCATGAACGGTCCCCTTGTTAATATAGCCACCTTACTTTTATGGTTTCTTTGTGTTTTACTTGCCCCCAGTTTCATATGGCTCGGGCTTCAAATGATCTTAAACTGTTCTTATTTCCTTTAAGTGTACCGATCATCTCCCAGTGGCTTTATGATTAACTTCTAATATTAGGCCTAAACTGTGCGCGCATGTCATGTCACTAGAATCGGCGTTGAACAAAAGCAAAATAAAAGGGTAAAGAAAAACTAAACAAAGAAGAAGACTGGAGGTAATAAAAGACCGAAATTTTGCATTGGACAAACGGTGAAACTGTTTGCATAACAAAACAAGCAAAACAACTGGAGTACAACCCTTGGAATGAAACTGAAACAAATCTGGACAACACTAAACAAACCACTACGACTAACCACATTAGACAAAATGAAAGGATTAGAGGGTTTGAGTCACAAGACAATATCCGGATTACAACCCTGAAAATAACCCGGACAACAGAAATGACAACAAAATAAACCACCAAAGCTCATCTCCGACGGACCCAAAAATGGAGCGTCTTTCCAATTACCAAGCACGGCATCTTAGCCACAAATTTGCTCATCAGATTCAGCAGAGCCTTCTCCAATTTCAACATCATTATCTTCAGTTAGCAGGTTCCAGAGAGGATTCTCATACTCCATGTCATCAGGCCTCATCCCCACAAAGTGTGCATCATGATGTGCAGGTAAAGGATTCTGCGCGATATTCTAGGTGTCACTGTCTTGGATCACAATCAGGTTTTCCTGGATCTTGTGTTTCCGGCTTACCACAAACCGGCCACCTCAATTTTCTTTTACAATTCAAAACAAAACATGTTAGAATGGACTCAGTCGGTCCTTATTATTAACAACATCTTTTTTCCTTTTTTTTTTCATTTCATTTTTTTCTTTTCCATTTTTTCATTTTTTTGCTTTTTTGATTGTGGTCGAATCTTATGGAGATTGCCTACGTATCATGACCCCACATGAATCAGACCGTGCATTGTTCGCGCAAATGAAAGGTAAACAACAATGAAATATTTTTTGAAATTTTCAATTTTCATAATAAAACAAACTTGGTTACAAAGGGTTAAAGATGACCTACAAACTCGAAAATTAAACAACCCACATATTCTAATCAAAAGAATTACAAACTCAAAAACAAACGGCCAGTTTCCTTTCCCTGTTTGTCAATTTCAACCAAATGGCTATTTTTGCAAACATGGCCCCTTCACAATTTCACCTGAAATTTTAATGCCGGGGAGGATCATTTTATGACATTTCACAAACTTGTTCGTTCTTTTACGAAAACAATCTTTCGACAACTGAAAGATACTCTAAGGCTATCTCGGCAAGAACGGTTCAATACACTGCCGAAGCTGGCTCGGCTTATTTTGACCAAAAATCACAACGGCATTCACTTGCCCACTAACTCTTTTTTTTCCTTATTTTTCAAATTAAAACAAAAGACCTGATTTTGCAAACACGACCTTTCAGCACTTCGGGACAAAGATTTTAAGGTGGCTGTTTATGCAAAGTCAGTCTTAAGGTGGACGAAGACCTCTCAACCGGCCAAAATCTAAAAAATGACCCAAAGGTGGTTGTTTTTGCAAAGTCAGCCTTCCGGCGTCCCTTTCGGGAACATTCGGCTATTTTCGACAAAACGACATCACCCGACTTATTTATGATTCTTTTTTTTCGAATTAAAATAAAGGACCCGGTATTGCAAACACGGCCTTTAAGCGGCTCCGGGATGGAAATTTTAAGGCTGTGTGGGTCAACCTGCCCGAATCTAAAAAATGACCAAAAGCGGCTATTTATGTAAAATCAGCCTTCCGGCGTCCCTTTCGGGAACATTCGGCTATTTTTTATGAAAACGGCATCACCGGACTTATTCATGATGAAAATATTAATTTTAATATTTTTTGGCAATTTTTGCAAAAAGGGAGGTTGGACCCGATGAGGGTTGCCTACGTATCTCACCCTGTGAGAATCAAACCGGCGTAGTTCGGGCCGATTGGGAATAAAGTAAGCAAGCTAACGTTCTCCTTCTCTTTTTTCGCTTTTTTACCTTTATGACTACTCTGATGAGAAAAAAGAAAAAGAAAAAGAAGCAAAACCCTTTTTTTTTTAGCCTCAACGATCTATGACATATTCTAAACTAAAGACTTAACATATCTATTCTTTTCTTTTTCTTTTGAAACAAACACTTTATTAAGAAAAACAATCCTAAAACAAAAATATTTTTGGGTTTCAATTTGATTGTCTAAAAGAAGAAACTTTAAGTAAAACATAAGGTATGTTCTCTTTTTTCTCATATGTATAATATCCTAAAGTTCTAATGAAAATAAAAAAAAAAATTTTATTTTTCCTTAATTTCCCAAAGAAAAACTTCAAAAGAAAATCATTTTGCATTTTTTGAACTAATACCTTAAAGAAAACCTTAAAGAGGTATTAAAAGAAAATTCTCTTTTTTTTGAATTTTTAGTCCTAATATAGCAAAGGAAATATAAAAATATTTTATATCTTAAGTCGTAGATATTAATTGCCTGAAGGGAACATCCCCTCAAAAATATTTTTTTTCGTTTCTTCAATTAGTAACCTAAAGAAAAACTTATAACGGAAATATAAAAACTCAACAATTCTTTTTTTTTTTGGATTTTTGAGTTACATCAGAGTTTTTCAAATATAAAGCAGAAAAATACAATAATAAAAGACTTGAGATTACTGTACAAAACTGGAAAGTGAAGGACGACATAAAATGAAGAACAGTCTCAAAACATAAAATAAAACAAATCTCCTTAAGCAAATCCTGACTGGATAGTCCCAGGCCGTCTGTCATGCCCAAACTCCGGGAAGTAGGTTTACCTGTATGAAAAAAATCTCAAACCACCACTAGGTGAGACAAAAACACTCCCTATTAGATACATGCATGACACGATTGAGGCTATTTTGCAAAAATAACTTAATTAGCCAAAATGTGGCTAGGAGTGCAAAAATGGCTAAGACCCCGCAAAGCTAAGAACCTAATATTTACTAGGAAGACCGGACCCTATGTGGGTTGCCTACGTATCATGCCCCGAGAGACGAGAATCAGGTTCGCATAGTTTGGACGGATTGGATACGGGCGAGAATAAAAAAACACTCATTTAGAGAACGGTTAAGGGTCTGATTTGCCCTTCTACTATTATAAATATGCCTTATTTATCCTCCATTTGAGTTTCTTATAAAAAATATCCCTATTGTTATACTTTAGGTTTAAATTTATCCTTCATCCGTTAAATATGGTTAAATATACCCTACCATTTTTTTAATGGACACGTGGCAGCATGTCACTGGAGCTGACCCAATGATTAAATTTTTTTTCAAGCATTTTTTATTAAAAACTGAAAAACAATTACAAAAATAGAAAAAAATATTTTTAATAAAATATTTTTGTTATTTAAAAACTGAAAAAAATATTTTCAACAAAATATTTTCGTTTTTGACTTTTTTTTAATTTTTTTTTATTTTTTAAAGCATTTCGTTTTATTTCGTTTTTCAGTTTTTTTAAAAGTAAAAGTATTTTTGTTTATTTAAAAAATAAAATGAAGAAAAAAATTTCGAAAAAAGTATCTTCTATGTTAGAAGTAGCTAAAGATACTTTTTTCCGAAATATTTTTCTTCATTTTATTTTTTTTCTATGCATTAATAAAAATAATTCAAAAACGAAAATATTTTGTTGAAAATATTTTTTTAATTTTTTAAAAAATAAAAATATTTTATTAAAAATATTTTTTTCTATTTTTGCAATTATTTTTCAGTTTTTAATAAAAATGCTTTAAAAAAAATTTGATCATTGAGTGACGTCCAATGACATGCTGCCACGTGTCCATTAAAAAACTGTTAGGGTATATTTAATTATATTTAACGGATGAAGGATAAATTTAAACCTAAAGTATAACAATAGGGATATTTTTTATAAGAAACTCAAATGGAGGATAAATAAGGCCTATAGTAGAAGGGCAAATCAGACCCTTAACCGTTTAGAGAAACATATATATATATATATATATTGTTTTTTCTTGAAAAATGATGAAACATGCAAAATCTCTTCTTTTTTTTTTGAATTTTCGTTTTCCCCCTTTTTTGTTTTTCTGATTTATGGAAAATGATGACAAAGTACAAAATCTTTTTGAATTTTCATGCTTCCCTTTTCCTTTTTTTTAAGTCTGCAAAGATCCAGAGGAATCCCTCGATCCTTGAATCATGTCCATAAAATATAGCATGGGGGACATAGGGAATTCCAAGACTTCTTGGATTCCACAATTGTTCCCCACGTGCGCTTGTCCAAAAATGTAGCATGGGGGACATAGGGAATTCCAAGACTTCTTGGATTCCACAATTGTTCCCTATGTGCACTTGTCCAAAATATAGCATGGGGGACATAGGAAATTCCAAGACTTCTTGGATACCACAATTGTTCCCCCCGTGTACTTGTCCAAAAATATAGCATGGGGGACATAAGGAATTCCAAGACTTCTTAGATTCCACAATTGTTCCTCATGTGCAATTGTCCACAAATATAGCATGGGAGACATAGGGAATTTCAAGACTTCTTGGATTCCACAATTGTTCCCCATGCTTTTGATTAAAATAATATCATGCTTAGCTAAAAAAAACCGTGCAGCCTTCTTATTTAACGTGATCAGCATGACCAGGCGTTCCATTTGTCCTCAACTATCATTGGTCCGCCAAATGATCCTTTTACCCTTGAATGAATGCAACATGTAGCACATAGGATGCATCAAGATGGTCTATTATTTTCAGGTCGCTTGTCCTAGACAGACCCAACCCCTGTGTTGAATCCCCTAAGTCAAATGCACATGATGCAAATAAACGTTCCTAGTAGGGATCCGGCATGAAGTCAAGTTATTTTAGGTTCAAAACCTGGGTATGTGTTCTAAACAGTGTACCCGAGAGGACAACTCGAGTCGAGGATGGGGCTACGTACCGGGGACCCGCGAGATCGTCCGGCTTTGTAACTTATCCGGCCTCTTTTTTATTTCAGGGTATGACACTAACAGAATAGGGAGTCTCAACCAGTAAGCACATCCCCGGAGGTGAGAAGAGAAGAGTTTCGGCACAGTTTATATGTACAATTCAAATAATATCAAAGCGGTAAAGGATTTAGCACATTTAGCAGGAAAACATGTAGGAAAATCAGATAAAGTCAAACATAACAATTATTCTAAGCTCGAATTCTTAAACCCTGAACTGAAGTTTTGGGTTTGCAAGATTCCCCAATGGAGTCGCCAGAGCTGTTACACCTCCTTTTTACCTACCGCACCTCGTGACTAATAAAGGGAGTTTTACCAATTAAAGGATAATCGAAACAGGATTTATTTATTAAGAGTTGGAGTCGCCACTTGAGATATTTATGGTGTCCCAAGTCACCGGTTTGAATCCCTAATCGAGGAAAAAGTTGACTCCGTATTACAGTCTACGAACCAGAAATCCGGATAAGGAATTCTATTAACCCGGGAGAAGGTGTTAGGCATTCCCGAATTCCGTAGTTCTAGCACGGTCGTTTAACTGTTATATTTGGCTAAATTATCTGGTTTTCAATACATGTTTTTACCTATGTGCTTTTAACTTTGAACCGCTTTTATTATTATTTTTAATGAGAATTGCAACGTCGTGAAAACGCGTCTCAAACCACGTCACATCAATGTACCCGTGGTTATTGACACACTTCGACTCCGTTGAGATTTGGATTTGGGTCACATAAATGTGCACCCGAATTTAAGAAGGTAATATTATTAGAACCGCGTCTAAAGAGTCTAACGCGTTATTATTTTTTGGTAAAGCCACGAAATTTGCTAAACGGCCCATCCCGAATTCTAAGTATTTTAATATATACATTTAACGATGGCCCCGTAATTTATATATTTTGTTTTGCGTGACTCATCTCATTTATTGTTTTAAAAGCAAACCTAAGGCAACTACAATTTTTTACTTTGCGAGGACATGAAAAATTCAACTAATGGAACACCTCGATTTCTAATGGGTTTTATTATTCAAAGTCGTTATGGTTGGGTTACATAAAATGCACCCCCGAATTTTAGAAATTAAGCATCACAACTACGTCACGAGAACCATACCCGTAACCACGATGGTATATCAGCTATGTATAGTTATTGAATATATAAGCCAAATACAGTTTTAATTCTTGTTAGTCTCATCAACCTAAATCCTATTAATTTGTATCCATAAAAGATGTAGACCCCAAACATGCCTAGTAAATCTTTTCTTGACTTATATGACCCAATTTATTAATATTAAAGTCCATGTTTGTAACAACACTATAATATTATAAGCATAATAATAGAGGATAAAGCATTAAAATCACTAATAACACCCCAAACAACAAAATCTGATTCAAATTAGCCTATGTGCTAAATGTAGGAACAAATAATAAAAACCAATTCATATTCGACTAAAGAAAACAAACCAAAACCAAAATATTGTTGAATCACCATATGTAAAAGGAGATGCACCTTTTATATAAATTAACTGGGGTGAAATTACAACGATGCTGAGCAAACCCGAGAACTCATGGCAAAACTTTTATCCGCGACCACAGACGGAACTCAAACCGACATCGGAAAACCTCGTCGTATGACTGAACGAGACCTCGGCGGACAGCAACAACTTCAACAAACTTAGCTCAACCTCATGTACGAAACAATACTAGAAGATGAACTGAAGTTTAAATCTTCACTCGCACCAAAACAGAAACATTTTTCTCTTTTTTATATATATAATTTTCTGGAATTTTTTAAAACGGGAAGAAGAAAATGGGGGCTGGTTTGGTGGTCGATTGGACGTGAGGGAGAATGAGCTGCTTCAGGTGGTCGTTTGTGGCTGGACGTTGATGGTTTTTCTGGCGACTGGAGGAGGACGGATCAACGTTGGTTGGTTTCTGGATGTCGTCGAGATGGTCATTCATGGATGAGCTGACTGGTGTGGTGAGGAAGATGAAGGTGGCGATGTGAGTTCAGCTGGTCGCGAGGGTGGTGACGACGGGAAGCGACTGGGTGGTTGAAGGGTGTTCGTGTAACTGGTTCGTGAAGTCGACTGGTGGTCGACGACGGTTCAGACGAGGCGGACTGGTTGGGGGACGACGTGGGGGTTGGGTGGTACGTTTGGAAGCTGATGGTTTTTTGTGTAAAGAAGATGAAGAAGGTAGGGTTTTTGGTTAGTTGGAGAAGATGACTCCAAAAATGGTCTCAAGTGTTCTAAGTGTTCTCAAATGTGTATTATCCCCATCCCATGCGGCTGAATAGTGTAGTGTTTATAGTATTGGGTTAGTTTAGGGTTTTAGGGTAGTGGGCTTGGGTATGGGTATGGATATTGGGCTAGGTCCGAAAATTGAGCTTAAAATGGGTCGTTTGAACCCAAATGTTATTCTTTCCCTGCAACCGAGAATAAAAACATGATCTTATTTAATTAATCCTACGTAAGCAAAATAAGACAGACAATTAAAATAAAACTATTTTTTGGGCATTTTTTTTTCAAGATTAAAATGACTACAAAACATTAATAAAACTATTTTTTTGTATTTTCTAAATTATATAAAAATAGGGCACTATTTTTTTGTATTTTTCAAGTTTATGAAAAATTATATATCTTTCTTTTTTTGTGATTTTTTATTTTTGTGACGAAAATAAAGTAAAAGAGTCAAAATTAGCTGAAATAGCTATATATTAGACCTAAATTAAATATTTACGCTAAAAATATAAAAATTTTTGGGGAGGGTCAAAAATCACACGTCTACACAGTGTATTACCTTTGACTTCCGCATATTTAACTTACTGTTTCAGACTTTTATTATGTTAAATTGGTATTTAAACTATGTTAGTTGGTAGTGAATTTTATAAGAAATGGGTTGAAGTTGATAGTTAGTCAGACTTGCCTTGCAATGTGTTCAGCGCCATCACGATCGGGATTGGGGTCATGACAGATACTCTTTATGTTCCTCATGCATCAGCTCGCTAAAATAATCTGACCTAATAATTACACTGAGATTCAGTGGAGAATTTAGCACTCTCTTGATTTACTGGCTTATTTTCGTCTGATAGGACAGAAATATACTCTAAATAAATTTCTCATTTGTAGAGTATACAGAAAGGAATCAATAAATATGGGTGATAACGTAAGACACATATCAAAGCTAAAGGACTATTACCATTATACGGTCAACCTTGATTTTTTTTCTTTCTAGTTAGCGCTCTCTTTTCCCCTCCCCCATATGTTTTTGTCCTCAAGAAACTTTTGTTAAATGTATTCCCTAAAATATAACTCTAACCAAGACTTGTTTTACCATATCTACATACCTTATCCACAAATTGATTGTATTTTAGTTTTCTCTTTTTGATGGAAGCTTCAAGAATGCATCACATGCATATATTCCTTTGCTAACATCGCTTCTCAGGACTTTAATAGGTATTTAAACCTTTTTCTTTCAGTCCCGTGTTGTCAATTTTAAACTTAGCAGTATGTTAAGGTGATGGTCCACAAAATTATTAGGTGACTCAATTACCTAAATGCTAATGCAAAAATAATTGAGAGAAACTATAGCAACTTGAGGAGACATATATAAGCAATAATGATTCAGAAAATAGAAACCAGTTAAACAAATTCACTGCGAAATATATTCAACTATAAATGCAGAAGTTTTTGTTTTAAATTAGAAGGCAAAAGGAGTTGGTTAACAAGTCTAAAACAACTTTCTTTCAGAATATCAGAAAGAATAGGAGCAAGAAACTAAACATCCATAAAATTAAGAGTGAGTAAGAAGGATGGTTAGAAGTGAAGTGAAAATTGAAGAAGCGTCAGTGAATTTCTACCTACTGCTATTTTAACAAGAACAGGAAGTGGTCAAGTAGTGAACTAATTAGATAATTCTTGGATACATTCAGGTAATAATGACAAGTTTTCTTTCCAACCCCAACTTTGGTCTAACCAAAGGAAAATATTATTCGCATTTCTTTGTGCCGAGACATTAATTATATATGGCATTAGAAAACGTATCACACAACAATGAACAAACAACAATAGCAGCATTTACTTGTGACTTTGGAAAAATCACATGTATACTAAAAGAGGAAGAACAATAGGTCTTAAAAAGGTAGAAAAGGAAAGGAATATCCAAACTCACAATGAACTATAGAATGCCGAAGCAATCAAAATCAAATCAGCTCTGATAGACATCCTGGAAAAAGAGTAGAAGTCCATCATTAGATCATCTATATTCCCATATCCACTTTAATTTAAAAAAGAAAGGCCAAATACATACACAACTCATTAAACTTGACCCAATATTTTATTTTGGCACTCTTACTAACTCTTGTTCCATTTTGGCACTCCAACTCCATTTTTTTTGTTCCACTTTAACATAAAAACTCACTAGATTTAGTGTGTGATTTGCTTCCCCCTTTAGGCGCGTGAGAGACCATTTTTCAGCCAAATTTCCATGGCCAAATACATACACAGCCCATTAAACTTGGCCAAATTTTTTATTTTGGCAGTTTAACTCAGCCATGTTCCATTTTGGCCCTCCAAATCCATTTTTTTTGTTCCACTTTGACACAAAAACTGACTATTTTTCATACTTCCAACGTGGAGGCGGATCCAGAATTTAAATCATATGGATTCAATTTTAACGTTTTTAACATTGAACCCATTATATTTTTAAAGTTATGGTTTGTATCTATTTTTTTATAGTTTTAATGAATTTTTACATATAAATTTTTACTCCGCGTTGAAATTTATCGGTTCAGTTGAACCCGTAGTTATTACTGAAAATATATATATATAAATATTTTTTCCACGGGAGGGGCAGAAAAAACGAAAAAAATAATAATTTGAAATTACAAAAAAAAAATACGGGTGGTGGGGGTAGCAGTTGAGATTTGTATGCGCTGTATTTTTGCTTGAGATAAAAATTTTTGTGTCAAAATAGAACAAAAGAACCCATTATATTTTTAAATAATATGGGTTCATATCTATTTTTTTAATATTTTTAATGAATTTTTAAATACAAATTTTTACTTTGCGTCGAAAGTTATGGATTCAGTTGAACCCGTAATTATTACTAAAAATATATATAAAAAAATATTTTTCCCAGGATGTGTGCAGAAAAAATGAAAAAACAAAATAATTTGAAATTACAAAAAAAAAAGTTTAAAAAAAATTTGGTGGGGGGGGGGGAAGGGGGATGGGGGTAGGAGCTTGGTATTTGCANCACACGCTACTTTTTTTACCTAGGGGAAAATTTTTTGTATTAAAATGGAACAAAAAAAATAAAGTTGGAGGGCCAAAATGGAACAAGAGTTAGTTACAGTGCCAAAATAAAATATTAGGCTAATTTTAATAGGATGCATATTTATTTGGCCAAATAGAAAAAAAAAATAAAGAAAGAAAGAGAAAGAGGGAAAAACAAAATCAGTATTGTGCATAAAGTTATAATAAGTAATTCAGTACCTCCAAAGTTAATACAATGAATACTCTCCTTCTAACCTGAGGTGTAGCTCAGCTGGTAAAGGCCTGAATACAGAGTCCTTCAGGTCGTCAGTTCGAGTCCCACTAGGATCACTGGGGACATTACAAATCAGTCGCGTCTTCAGAGCCCCGTGGAACTAATCGTGCACCCGCATTGAAACAGCGGGATCCGACGAAAACAGCTAGTCAGGTTCGCAAAGCGATGCCCGAAAACTACGGTTATAAAAAAAAATAATAATACTCTCCTTCTTCAAGCGAGAACACTTCTGAATGAATAAGAATGATCTAGGACATCCCTTTGCCGCTTTTGAATAGTGCTGCTTCATTATAATTTTGTATTGGCATATTTAGAACACTGAAAGAAAATAGAGAGCACAGAGAATAATCTCGGGTTTAGAATTCAGATTGACCCGTTTTTGGTTTGTAGTTTTCTGAACAAAAAAATATAGACCTTAGAAAACAATCTACGGTTCAGAATTCAGATTGGCCCATTTTTTGTTTGTAATTTTCTGGACAAATTGGTGGTTCTCTAAATGGAGATACAGAGGGGAGAAGGCGAATAGAAAGAGGTAGAAGGAAAGAGAATCGATACAGAGAAGTGAGATCCTAATAGTGTTGTTATGCATATAAAGTGACAGACGTCGTTTCCTTAAGACATAGTAATGCACGTGTTGATAGAAGAAAGACAAAACTTAATAGCCAATGAAATGCGTCCAAGTCTATAGTACAATTAACACAACTTCTTGTACAACTGATTAAAGCTGTGTTCGTACACCTCTTCCCATTTATATATAGTAGTAAAATAGTAACTATATTATATAGATATTAATTTTTCTTCTACAAACTTAATATCCGGCTCAATAGCTATAATAAAATTAATTTCTAAGTCTCAAAATTTAAGGTAGGATTATTCAAAATCGAACTATAACCGTTAACTGAACCCCAAAAGTAGTTTATTGGCTTATTGGTATCGGATTATCGGGATAATGATTGATGAACGGATTAAAATTTTATAATAAATGACTTAGCGGTTTGGGAGCGGATTACTCAATTTTCTTATTGGATAAACCGTTAACCCATTAAGAATTTTTATTTTTATACTTTTACCCGTACTACTTGAAACTTAAATCCTTAATTTTCTCAATTCGTCCCCCTCAGTAGGGGTGTACATAGGCCGGGTTGGTTCGGATTTTACAATTACCAAATCAAACCAATTGTGTCGGATTATTAAATCTAAAGACCAAACCAAACCAATAAAACTCGGGTTTTTCACTCTCGGGTTTTCTCGGGTTTTCGGGTTAT
>MU718023.1:17538-69066 GCA_026770625.1 Nicotiana glauca
TCGTTCGTAATATTGAATTAAATGTCTTTTGTTAGCATTAATATTGATTTGATTTTGGTATGGGCTTTTGTTAGCACTATTTAATTTATTAATATTAATGGCTATAAAACTTATTGTAACATTCAAAAGTTCTAAGTCCAATTTGAAATAATACCTCAAAAAATAAAATTATGAAATCTTGAAATAATTATAAATTACATCACAATAAGTATATTTATATATTAAATATATCTATAATTTCTATATATGTCATGTCGGGTTGGTTTGGTTTCGGTTTGACTTTCTTTAGTTAAAACCAAACTAAACCAATTATGGTCGGGTTTTTTTTTCCAACACCAAACCAAATCAAACCAACCCATAGTCGGATTTTTTTCTCAGTTTGACTCGGATTATCGGGTTGATGCGGTTTATCGATTTTCTTTGTACACCCCTACCCCTCGGTAATCATCTTCAAAGTTCAAACATGAATTTGATCAGACATGGATTGCATGCCACATGGATCTTTGTATGAGATAAGAAGGACATTTGTCTATGCATTAGATAGCCAACTTGTTTTCCTCGTAATTTTTTTTTTCTTTCAATTAAGTTGTCCATTTTTTTAATCTATACCACATACTTATTTACTCTCCCTTGTACCAAGTATTGCATCTCACATAGACTAAAAAATATTATATAAATAAATCTAGACCTAAATTTTTTCTTCTAGACCTAAATTTTTTCTTATCTCTAGTTCTCTATTTTTTTTATTGTCTATTTGATTTAGCCGATAAACTGCTCGATAGCCGTTCGGTTCGATAATCCGATACCAATCCATCCAATACCTTATTGATTGGCTAACAGATTATTATATTTATAAACCGATAACCGATAAGCCGAACTTTTAAGCGTAAATATTCATCTGATATGCACTCCTATATTATGAAGTATATAAATAAATTTTGGATTATTACAAAAAATGACATCTATTAAAAATCTTCATTGACAACCACTAAAAAGTTTTGAAGCTTTGAATTCCCCGCGGTCATATTCTTCCTCGTGGATCATGAATAGATTTTTTGTCTAATTAAGTATTTAATAAACAGATAAAACATTGAACTTGCAAACTCCTCTGTCCTGTCGCTTCAAATTCATATAGTACCACTGTATTTGTCTCTGTCATTATGTTTAGTAATTGTCATGCTTAGCTGTTCACATTTCACTTCCATTGCTTCTATACGTAATCAATGTTTTCTACAATACTACGTACATAAATTTGAAATTTTGCCATGAAAAGTACCTCCTACAATGTTAACTCGCCATATGTCATTTACTTTCATTACTCAATATTGAGACTTTTTGCCCTATAACGAGATTAATTTAATATGCTTCAAATACCATATTCATTGGAGATGCAATAGAAGAAGTTGTAGCACTTTCGAAGGAAATATTCTATCCGTTTTGAATTTGTTTGATTAGCATGGAGGTTAAAAAAAAGTATTTCGTACTTGTGATCTTAAACATCATTTGATGTTTGTGAGAGTATATAGTTTTTGGAATATCTCATGACATTTATGGCGTTATGGCCAAAGCCACTAATTAAGGATAAGATAAAAATTTTGAAACTAACTTATTTCTAAATAACAGGTCTTTTTAGAATAAACTAGAAAGAAAGTAAGTTCATATAAATTGGAACAGAATAATACTCCATCGGTCTCATAATATGCGTCGTGATTTTCTTGTGCATGCCCCTTAAAAAAGAATAGTTTTTGACTATTTTACTCTTATTAAATATTTTTTCTATTTATGTGTCATTTCTATCCATAACATTATTCATATTTTTACTAAATATGAATGCAATTGATTATTAAAGGTAAAAATAAAAAAATATAATTAATTTTTATCTTAAATTTTTAAAATAACAAATAATTTGAGAGACTGACTATTTTTTGTAATCATGATACATATGAGACAGCGAAAGTATAAAACTAGGCTGTCAATAATGTAAATGAAAGAAGAAACTTAATTGGCATGTCTAACATATGTCCGTCGACGGTCAATGATAAATGTAATTAATTTGAGGGTCCCAACATGGGTACAGACACATTTCTTAAATATACGGGCTGTCTCAATTCTATTAATCAATTGCCATATTCATACTAGGGGTTGCTCTGATGGTAAGCAACCTCCACTTTCAACCAATAGGTTGTGAGTTCGAATCTCCCCAATAGCAAGGTGAGAAGTTTTTGGAGGGAAGGATGTCGAGGGACTATTTGGAAACAGCCTCTCTACCCTAGGGTAGGGGTAAGGTAAGTTTTTGGAGGGAAGGATGTCGAGGGACTATTTGGAAACAGCCTCTCTACCCTAGGGTAGGGGTAAGGTCTGCGTACACACTACCCTCCCCAGACCCCACTAAGTGAGATTATACTGTTGTTGTTGTTGTTGTTGTTGTTGTTGTTGTTATTGTTGTTATTGTTGTTGTAATGTCATATTTAACGGATAAAAAGAAGATCGATTGACCACATTGAATTTACAAAAAAACAAAGTGGTTCGATAGCCATGTTTGGGAAAGGGCCATACCTCAAGATAAGTATGACGTAGATATTCTATTCTAACACAATCATTAGTGACTGTTTTCACGGCTCAAACCCATGACCTATAAGTCACAGGGAATCAGCTTTTAATTTACCTTGCTCCAAGGCTTCCCTTCATGCTGTAACATTTGTATGATTATAATAATTTTAAAACTTATGGTCTTAAATATCACAATATTTACATATAGTAATAAAAGCTTCTCATTAAAAAAATAAAAAAAATATCATTTGTTAAACAAATTAATAAGAAATAGAGGGTAAATTTTGGCAAAACATAATTAATTCCAGATCTAAGCATATCGAATACGAGAATCGAAGGAGAGTGAGCTTATATAACATCCCTTAAGATGATTAACATACATCAAATGTGTAATTATAAGCTTACATCTTCGACGTATCATTCCGTACTTGTAAGAGAAAAGAAGGAAAAGAGGAAAAGTTGTTAATAACTATGAAATCTATCTTTATTGATTCAATAATAATGATTACAATCTAATATCTGGGCTTTTGGTTTGTTGTTGGAGGTCCCCTCCTGTTGAGAACCAAAATCTGAGAATTGTGAAATCTCTCATCGGACCCCCTTCTTGCTTTTTTTCCTCACATATATATTACCAATTTTTCCCTTTATCCAACGATCTTTAACCAGCGTATCCTCTCATAAGTCTACTTTTCCTTACTCGCCCAAGTATTACGACGTATGTTCTGCAGTGTAAGCTTTCTGATGGCTCGATCTCGGCAGTGGCCGAGATACTCCTTGCTATTACGCCTCGTGGGCACGACTATGGATTGGTCAACCCCTTACCATTATTTTTAATGATAATCATCTTGTGGTCAATTTTTGACCCATACAGTTAGTCCCTCCGCTTGTTGGGGTCACCTTTTGGCGAGCTCGATTGGCGGATTCTGTTGATTCAAAAGTTAGGAGAAATATGAATATTGTGCGAGGAACAAGGTCCTTATAGCGAGGTGGGGACGTGACACTTCAAGGATTTCATTGGACCATTACGCCATTTCAGAGTTTGATCGTCACATCGATTCAGGGTACCATGAATACCTATTATGCATCATTATGTCGCATGTTTCCAAGCCACCGTATCGTTGCCCATGCCTTTTTAGTTTTTTTGATTGGCGGCTCTTGGGTTTCCCGCTCTAGACATTTATGTCCCTATAAATAGGGGGAATCCCTTATTTGATTGTTGTGCTTTTCAATTTATTTGAGAAAGAACTTTGCAAACTTCCTCCTCCTCTAGTCTTTCATACTTCTGCTTTCGATAGAATTCGACGCGACCATTATCTCTTTTCCTTCACCGTTCTTGTTCATTTCGATCAAGAAAGAAAAATGGCTAGTGTTTCTTCTCAATCCGATAGAGTTGTTGGTATTCCGGTGCCGGGAAGTGACGTATCTCTATTCAAAGAGGGAGTGGAGGTGGTGGAAGATGAGGGATTTCCAACGGTGGATGAGATAGTTCCTCGTCCGGGGAAGGCGAGGACTGGTTTTTACAACCCTTCGGGGAGTGAGCCGAAGCCCGTTCCTTCCACTATGGATGAAGCGGCGATCATGGCGCTCAAAGATAAGTGGGGAATCCATTCTCATATCGAAATGGTGCCGGTAGAGAAGGTTGTGCATTTGCACCGCCCGGGGTAATGCGCATTTTATATGTACCCCTTCGTTATCGGGTTCACGCTTCCCCTTCCTTCTTTGGTGATTGAATTCTTCCGCTTCTATAAAGTGTGCCCGGTTCAACTCTCTCCATATGTGTACAAGCTTTTTTTATGCTCATCAAGTACGTGGAGCTGGCCGACCGAGGAATTTCCCTAGGGCACATGCTCCACATCTTTTCCCCTCATTTTCTTCGGGGTATGATGATTCATATGTGCCATCGAGGAACCACGAGTTTGGTGGCGAAGATGGACGATAAGACCAGTCGACGCTTTTGGGAAAGCTACTCTTATGTGTGGACAAACCACCTTATGGTGAACTCGGCAGGGTTTCTAGAGACGTGGAATTTCGCTCGTGAGTTTTCCTTTGTTTACTTTGTAATTTTTCTTAAGACGGTCGTCAATCGTCTTCCTCTAGGAGACATCGGTGAGTACTTGTTTTTCCTTTGGAACTGAGAGATTACCTCCCCCGCTAGTTGCCAATATCCGCAAGTGGGTGAGCGCAATTCTTTCCTACAAAGTGGGAATTCGTGAGTGGGCGCCCTTCCATGAGGAGTTTGGGCGCAAGCCTCTTACTGGTGAGTTGGCTTGTTGTAGTTTTAATTTGTTCCCTACTTCATAGTTTCTTTTTAAAACTTTGTCGTTGTACGATCTAATCCCTCCATGCAATACTTGGTAACTTTACCCAAGTTGGGGTGCCACACATAGCATTAACGCACTGGTCATCATTTTCTTTACTACCCAATTACTATCTTTCATTTGTTACCCTTAGCATTCTAGTAGCTTCTAATGTGTACCTTATGTGTGCGCTACCCTGTGAAAACCCAAAGGGTCATCACCTATTTTTCCTTTCATTCCGTGCTTCCGAGGCTTTAAAAATCTCATTTTTACTTGCCTCGATTTATGTGCGCATTCCGGAAGCGTAGCCAGAAAGCTTATATGTTAAATTCTGTGAAATTTTTTAAAATGTGGCTTTAAAATGATTAAAATTGACTTGGGTCAATATTTTGGGTAAACGGATCCGGACCCGTGATTGATCGGTCCCGGAGGGTCCGTAGAAAAATATGGGACTCGGGCGTATGCCCGGAATCGAAATCTGAGGTCTCGAGCCCGAGAAAGGAATTTTTAAAAGAAGTTGTTTTTCTGAAATTTATTTGGAAATTTGAAATGAAAATGGATTATAAAGCGTTGGTACCGGGCCCGTATTTTGGTTTCGGCGCCCGGTACAGGTCTTATATGTGGTTTAAGCGCTTCCTGTGAAATTTGGTTGAAATCGGACGTCATTTGACGTGTTTCGGACCTAAAACTCTATGTTTCAAAGTTTATGAAGTTTGATGGAAAAGTGATGATTTTGAGGTTTGATTCCTCGTTTATGATGTTATTTTGGCGATTTAATCGCATGGTTAAGTTCGTAGGATGTTGTTGAGTTAGTATGTGTGACGACCCAAAGGGTCATCACCTGTTTCCTCATTCATTCTGTATTTCCGAGGCCTTGAAAACCTCACTTTTATTTGCCTTGATTTGTGTGCGTAATCCGGGTGTGTAGCCGGAAGGCTTAAATATGAATTATGTGTGAAAAATGATGAATTTTGATATTAATATGGCTAAAATTGACTTCGGTCAACATTTTTGATAAACGGACCCGGACCTGTGATTTGACGGTGTCGAGGGTCCGTAGGAAAATATGGGACTCGGGCATGTGCCCGGAGTCGAAATCCGAGGTCTAGAACCCGAGAAAAACAATTTTTCTGTTAAATTATTTTTCTGATATTTTTAAGGAAAATGGAAATGAAAATTGATTAAAAGACTACGGTATCGGACTCGTATTTTGGTTCCGACGCCCGGTACAAGTCTTTTATATTGTTTAAGCATTTTCTGTGAAGTTTGGTTAAAAACGGAAGTCGAATGACGTGTTTCGGACTATAAGTTCCAAATTTGAAAGTTTATGAAACTTAGAAAAAAAATCATGAGTTTTGAGGCTTGATTCTATGTATATGATGTTATTTTGGCGATTTGATCGCGCGAGTAAGTCCGTAGGATGTTTTTGAAGTAGTTTTCATAATTAGTTTGGAGCCCCTAGGGCTCGTGAGAGTTTTGGATAGGCATCGGATTGCATTTCTCATTGTTGAAAAACCTGGTGTGCTTCAGTTCTGCAGGCTTCGCAATTGCGAAGCCATCACTCGCAAATGCGAGCTCGCAATTTCGAGCTTTTTATCGTAAATGCGAAATATCTCCTGGGCAGCTTCCTTCGCAAATGCGATGCCCGCCTTTAGCCTTAACCTTCGCAAATGCGAACATTTGTCCGCTATTGCGATATTGAACCTTCGCAAATGCGACTTGTTTTTCGCAAATGCGAACCTTCCAGTATCCTTCATTGTTCGCAAATGCGAACTCAACTTCGCTATTCCCATATTTGGTCGGGGTTTGCAATTGCGAACCCCTATTCTCAATTGCGACATCAGAGACCTGCATTTTTCATACTTAGTCGAATTTTCACCCCATTTTTCATATCTCTCAAACCCAATCACCCATTGGCGATTTTCTAAGAAAACTTTCTTCTACAATCCATTTGTAAGTTGATTTTCACTTAATTTCTTCAATCTTTAATATCATTTATCATGTTTTCATCTTAAAATCAAGGTTTTTCATGGGTGAAAATGGGGATTTTGGGTAGAACCTAGGTTTTCTTAAAATTGGGGAGTTGGACCTCAATTTGAGGTCCACTTTCAAAACAAATCATAGATATGAACTCGTGGGGGAATGGGTAACCGGGTTTTGGTTCGAACCTCGGGTTTTGACCACGTGGGCCCGGGGGCATTTTGGGAATTTTTGAGTAAAACTTTGGGAAATTCATTTTTATGCATTCAAGTTGATTCAATTAGTATTTGTTGATACATTCAAGCAATTTGTGACTAGATTCGAGCAGTTTTGTGGTGAATTCGAGGGGTAAAGCTATACTAGAGGCTTGAGTCGATTTTTGGAGCAATTGAGGTAAGTGTTAGATCTAACTTTGACTTGAGAGAATAGGATTAGAGTATTATTTATTGTTAATTGCTAAATAATCGAGTACGGTGTATAGGCATGGTGACGAGTATCTATACACCGGTATCTAGTATGACCGTGGGTCTTTTGTTGGTACTTGTTTTGGTATACTTTGGGACTTGTTCGTGATAGTCTTTATTGATGATATTCTGGTGTACTCCCGCAACCAGGAGGAGCACGAGCAGTACCTCAGAGTGGTTCTTCAGACTCTGAAGGATAGTCAGTTGTATGCGAAGTTCTCGAAGTGCGAGTTCTGGTTGAGTTTAGTTGCATTTCTGGGTCATGTAGTATCAGTAGAGGGTATTCAGGTAGACCCGAAGAAGATTGAGGCAGTCAAGAATTGGCCTCGACCAGCTTCAACGACTGAGATTCGGAGTTTCTTGGGGTTAGTAGGTTATTACCGTCAGTTCGTGGAGGGGTTTTCATCTATAGTAGCCCCGATGACCAGATTGACCCGGAAGGGTGCCCAGTTCAGGTGGTCAGACGAGTGCGAGGAGAGCTTTCAGAAGCTCAAGACAGCTCTGACTACGGCACCGATATTAGTTTTGCCCACAGGTTCAGGGCCTTATATAGTTTATTGTGATGCTTCCCGTATTGGGCTTGGTGTAGTATTGATGTAGGATGGCAGAGTCATAGCTTATGCTTCGAGGAAATTGAATATCCACAAGAAGAACTATCCGGTCCATGATTTAGAGTTGGCAGCCATTATTCATGCTTTGAAGATTTGGAGGCATTATCTATATGGTGTGACGTGTGAGGTGTACACGGATCACAAGAGACTTCAGTACTTGTTCAAGCAAAAGGAGTTGAATTTGAGGCAGAGGAGGTGGTTGGAGTTGTTGAAAGATTATGATGTTACTATCTTGTACCACCCGGGGAGAGCCAATATGGTAGCCGATGCATTGAGTAGGAAGTCCGCCAGCATGGGCAGTCTTGCCTATGTTCCGGTCAGCCAGAGACCGCTTGCTTTGGATATTCTGGCTTTGGCCAATCAACTGGTGAGGTTGGACATTTCTGAGCCTAGCAGAGTGTTAGCTTGCACGGTCGCTCGTTCTTCATTATTGGAGCGTATCCGTGATCGAAAGTTTGATGATCCCCATTTATGTGTCCTGAGAGACACGGTGCAGCGTGGAGGTGCCACGAAGGTGACTTTAGATGATGATGGTGTTTTGAGATTGCAAGGGCGAGTTTGTGTGCCCAATGTTGATGGGATTCGAGAGTTGATCTTAGCGGAGGCCCATAGTTCGCGGTATTCTATTCACCCGGGCGCCGTAAAGATGTATCAGGACTTGTGGCAGCATTATTGGTGGCGTAGGATGAAGAAAGATATTGTTACATATGTGGCTAGGTGTTTGAATTGTCAGCAGGTCAAGTATGAGCATCAGAGGCCCGGTGGTTTATTTTAGAGGATTGAGCTTCCCGAGTGGAAGTGGAAGAGGATTACCATGGATTTCGTTACTGGACTTCCGATGACTCGGAAGAAGTTTGATGCTATTTGGGTCATTGTTGATAGGCTGAACAAGTCAGCGCATTTTATCCCGGTTGTAGCCACCTATTCATCGGAGAGATTAGCTGAGATCTACATCCGGGATATTGTTCGCCTTCATAGGGTGCCGACATCTATCATTTCGGATCGGGGTACGTAGTTTACCTCGCGCTTTTGGAGAGCAGTTCAGCAGGAGTTAGGCACTCAGGTTCAGTTGAGCACAACATTCCATCCTCAGACAGATGGTCAGTCCAAGAGGACTATTCAGATATTGGAGGATATGCTCCGAGCCTGTGTCATTTATTTTGGAGTCTCTTGGGACTAATTTTTGCCTTTAGCAGAGTTCGCCTACAACAACAACTACTAGTCCAGCATTCCGATGGCTCCATATGAGGCATTGTATGGTAGGCGATGTCGGTCTCCAGTAGGATGGTTTGAGCCGGGAGAGGCTCGGTTATTGGGTACAGATTTAGTTCAGGAGGCCTTGGATAAGGTCAATATCATTCAGGACAGGCTTCGTTCGGCTCAATCGCGGTAAAAGAGTTATGCGGATCGTAAGGTTCGAGATGTAGCTTTCATGGTTGGTGAGCGAGTATTGCTCTGTGTATCACCTATAGAGGGCGTGTTGAGATTTGAAAAGAAGGGCAAGCTTAGCCCTAGGTTCATTGGCCCATTTGAGATTCTTGATCGTGTGGGAGAGATGGCTTACAGACTTGCCTTGCCACCTAGCTTGTCAGCCGTGCATCCAGTGTTTCATGTGTCTATGCTTCGGAGGTATCACGGCGATCCTACCCACGTGTTAGATTTTAGCACTATCCAGTTGAACAAGGATCTATCCCACGAGGAGGAGCCGGTAGCTATTCTAGACCGGCAGGTTCGACAGTTGAGGTCGAAGAGTTTTCCTTCAGTGCGTGTCCAGTGGAGAGGTTAGCCTCCTGAGGCATCGACCCGGGAGTCCGAGTCTGATATGCGGAGCCGTTACCCTCATCTATTTCCTAACTCAGGTACTTCTTTCTTTTGTCCGTTCAAGGACGAACGGTTGTTTTAGAGGTAGAGGATGTGACGACCCAAAGGGTCATCACCTGTTCTCTCATTTGTTTCGTATTTTCGAGGCCTTGAAAACCTTACTTTTATTTTCCTCGATCTGCGTGCGCAGTCCGGGCGTGTAGCCAGAAGGCTTAAATATGAATTCTGTGTGGAAAATGATGAATTTTGATATTAATATGGCTAAAGTTGACTTCGGTCAACATTTTTGGTAAACGGACCCGGACTCGTGATTTGACGATTTCGGAGGGTCCGTAGGAAAATATGGGACTCTGGCATGTGGCCGGAGTTGAAATCCGAGGTCTAGAACCCGAGTAAAAGAATTTTTCTGTTAAATTGTTTTTCTGAAATTGTTAAGGAAAATGGAAATGAAAATTGATTAAAAGACTATGGTATCGGGCTCGTATTTTGGTTCCGACGCCTGGTACAAGTCTTATATATTGTTTAAGTGCTTTCTGTGAAATTTGGTTGAAAACGGACGTCGTATGACGTGTTTCGGACTATAAGTTCCAAATTTGAAAGTTTATGAAACTTAGAAGAAAAATCATGAGATTTGAGGCTTGATTCTATGTATATGATGTTATTTTGGTGATTTGATCGCGCGAGTAAGTCCGCAGGATATTTTTGAAGTTGTGTGCATAATTGGTTTGGAGCCCCGAGGGCTTGGGAGAGTTTTTGATAGGCATCAGATTGCATTTCTCATTGTTGAAAAACCTAGTGTGCTTCAGTTCTGCAGGCTTCGCGATTACAAAGCCAACACTCACAAATGCGAACAGTAGGCACCATCACAACTTCCGATGGTGGAAAATTCGGGTCATGATAGTGTGAGTGTTTGGTTAGGAGCCCCGAGGGCTCGGGAGTGATTCGGAGGTGGTTCGGGATGGTTTGAACTTAGGAAAAAGTTGCAAAAAATTAGCTGTTGTCTGTGCCCAGAATCCTTCTACGTGATCGCACTCTCCTCTCCGCGATCGCATAGCATAAAAACCAGCTTCATCTTGTTCTTCTATGCGATCACATTTTACCCTATGCGATTGCATTTCATTAGAACCCAGCCCTTACCTTTTCTTCTATGCGATCGCAACCTCGCCTCCGAGATCGCAGTGCGCAGCTAGCCTTACCCTATGCAATCGCAATCCCTCTTCTGCGATCGCATAGGGCAATTTCGCCTAGTGATTTTAAATACCAAAAACAGAACAGTGACGGAAAAAATTCCACAAAAACACGAGCTCTTCTTCTCCACAGCCCCTAGCCGATTTTTAGAGCACTTCTTCACCAAATATTCTTAGGTAAGTATTATCTAACTCATTTTCTTTATTTTCTATCATCATCCATTGAAATCCTAGGCCTAAAACATGTAATCTAGGGTTGAAATTGGGGGAAAAGGGTAGAGTTAGGGCTTTTTGATTTTCTTTGATCTAGACCTCGTTTTGGGGTCGAATTTGAAAACAAATTGTATATCCGAGCTCGTGGGGGAATGGGTAACATGAAATTAGTTCGAACCTCGTGTTTTAACCGAGTGAGCCCGGGGTCGATTTTTGGAATTTTGGGAAGAAAGCTTAGAAATTCATATTTAGGCATTGTGTTTAGTTTGTTTAGCTATTATTGATATTGTAAAGTCATTATTTCATAGAATTGACTGAGTTGGAGCCGAATTCGAAGGGTAAAGCTAGACTAGAGGCTTGAGTTGAGTTTGGAGCATTCGAGGTAAGTGTTTGATCTAACTTTGGCTTGAGGGAATAGGATTAGAGTATTGTTTGCTAATTGCTAAATGTTGAGTATGATGTATAGGCATGGTGACGAGTATCTATACACCGGTGTCTAGCATGACCGTGAGTCCTTATTTGTGCTTATTTGGGGTTCTGTAGTGGCTCTTCCTTGTATAATTGATAGTTTTCGATATAATATGAACAGTATGAAGAGGAAATATGAGTTGTAGACTCCTGGAAGCGTTGGCTCGAATTATGACATGGTTAGGAAGTAAGAAATGAACAAAAGAGAAAGAGATGTAATTAATCCCTTGCCGGGACGTGTAAGTTATTGTTGTTTCTCCTTTGCCGGAAATTAACGGTTTTATTTGTATTCTCCCTTCTCGGGATAGTTAAATTGATGCTTGTTCCCTTGCCGAGAAACCATTATACATTATGTAATGGGATCGTTTGGCACGCCAACCACTTATATATTATGAAATGGGATCGTGTGGCACGCCGACCACTTATATATTATGAAATTGGATCGTGTGGCACGCCGACAACTTATATATTATGAAATGGGAACGTGTGGAACGCTGACGACTTATATATTATGAAACGGAATCGTGTGGCACGACAACCACTTATATATCATGAAATGGGATCGTGTGGCACGCCGAACACATATTTTTGTGTTAGAAGAGATCAGTTGTAGTTTTCCTTATCTATTCCTACCGTTCTATTTTATCTGTTATCCCCAAAAGCATGTCCCCCTTCCAGTCTTAATTATTACTTTCTGCTGTCATTTTGTAGTACTTGTATATATATATCTGCACAGGTTGATTGGTAGTCCTGTCTAGCCTCGTCACTACTTCGCCGAGGTTAGGCCAGACACTTACCAGCACATGGGGTCGGTTGTGCTGATGCTACACTCTGTGCATCTTTTTGCACAGATCACAGAATCGTAGCAGGAGCTTTTGGACAGCAGTAGGAGCATTGGGAGCTGACTTTAGTCCAGAGATTCCTGAGGTAGCCTGGCTGGCGTCCGCATGGCCCAAAGACTCTCTTATCTTTGTTTTTCGTTTGATTTCCTTTGTATTGGATCAGACAATACTGCATTTTTATTCAGACTTTGTATTTAGCATTCTGTAGAAGTTCGTGAGTTAGTGACACCGGTCTGGGTAGAGATGTATTTGAGCTTCCGCACTTGGTTTCAGTTATTTATGTTTTGAGTCTTCTGCTTTTATATTAATTGTCTCGTCTCTCTTTATATTGTTGATGTTGTTAAGAGAAGTAATAATTAATTGGCTTGCCTAGCTCCTATTAGTAGGCGCCATCACGACCCCTGAGGGTGGGAAATCCGGGTCATGCCATACCCGCCCCTTACTTGTGGTCTTGGAGGTATTTAGGATCTCTATTTTGGATAGTTCTAGACTTACCTATGTTTCTTAAAATGGGAAAAAGCTAGGGGACAAACAAAAATCATATAGGACTATCAGATAGGGATTAAATAAGGGCTCATGTTAACCTCCGCAAATAGACACCAAATGCACGCAATTAAACAGACAACTTTATTGATTTAGGATCCTACTGGCAGGATATCTAGATTAGCAGAAAAGAATAAGAAAGATGCTTAATAAAACGAGCATTGGGACTTACGGGCTTGCCTACCAATTTGATTAAGTTTTGAATCTGCGCATGTTTTAAGCATCATGTGATCAGAGTTTTTTGCCCAGGATTCTTAATAAACCTACAGGTTTGCCTACTGATAACTATAACAAAATCCTATAGGCATGATATCTAAAGGTTGATTAAAGACCTATAACATGATTTCTAAGTGAATTACTGATTTTAACTCATACAGAGAAGTTTTATCCCTTTTAGATCCTATAGGCATGCTTTCTAATTAGTTTAAACACCTATAGGCACGATTTCTAAGTTTACAAATTGATTTCACCCTATATGCATGATATCTATTTGTGACATGTGGGCAGAATTTTAAGCACATTGCCAGGAAAGGTTATTATTCAAACAAATAGAATCCTATGGACGTGGTCACTAATGTATGTAAGTTAAAAAATGTGCATGGATCCTATGTACATGATTTCTAATGCAAGGGTATTACAAATAGAATTTCTAGCGTGCGAGTGAATACAGAACAAAGCAATCAGAAAGTCCTATAGGCATGATCTCTAAACAAATAGTAACATTCACATAATCAGCAATAAATCTATAGGCATGATTTCTACCCGAGTTTCAAACAAAGATATGAACACCCCTCCCCCAGCTTTTATTAATAAACCCCCGATCTGTTTATTACAGAGATTATTACAACCCAGAATGAATAAATTACATAATAGTAGCTATTATACTATAGGGAGCCTTAGCAGGCCCAATATGAACCTGGGAACCATGCCTTCAAACATAAAAAGCTCTGAAATAATATCAGTGGTCCATTCACAATACCTTAAACTAATCTTCCAGTGTGTCAAAGTTCCCAAAGAGCCTTAGGGACCTCGGGCAATGCTCACACTAGAACCACACATTCAACACAGAATTCATAAAATATTGGAAAACTAGCCCAAATGTGTCAGAGTTCAAAGGAGTCTCAGGGACCCTTGGCAGTGCTCACACTGGGGGTGGTAGGAATCTAAATAACTAAGAGTAAAAGTTTGAAAACCAGTGTATAGAGGGTAAGGGAGAACGCGTTCAGAAATCAGCACATACAGAATAGTAACAGAACTGCACCAGAGAACAAACAAAACTCATATTCAGCATATAGTTCAAATAATTTGAGATTTGTTCAGACTAGATACTCATACCAGCATTTAAAGTAATCACAAAAGCAAACACATTTGAACTAACATACAAAATTAGCCACACATTACATGATCACAATATCTAACAATAATCATAATAGGGATCATACAACTGAATTAGATAGGGTTTCATATTATTGAAGGTGACTTAGTTTAGCACTGTCACTAAGTAGGATCATGCAGTCATACAGAAGGCAGAAGCATGATGAAAATTTAGGTAGATTAATCGAATGAAGCATACAAAATATAATAGAATAATAAGAGTTAATGCATACCAGCTGAGAAGAAAGCAAATAGGAATGCAATAGCAGTTAGAATCCAAAGAATTTGGCCTTGGCTTTCAGCTGGCCAAATAGTGCAGAAATCCGAATAATCGAAAGAGAAAGCTCAAGTTTTTAAGAGCAGAGAGTTTGAACGTTTTAAGTCGTAAAATGTGTGAGTGTCTCGGTATGTCTGTGTATGTGTGTGTGAGATCAGGACAAGGGAAGGGCTTTTATAGTATACAATAGAACCAATCACATATGAATAAGGTATGAAAATCAATTAAGGTTAGCATGAATCAATTAACATGACAAAATCAAGTAAGCATCACTTAATTTATGAAATATCTCACACAGAATCAATCAGTAATTAAGAATAAGGTTAAATAAGGTAAGAACTAATTCCAAAATCAATTAGGACTCAGAACACAAAATCAGGCTAGTAGCACAGATAATTAATCACATAAATAAGATAAAACATGTAAAATCTCAATAAGAATATGCGGTACTAAATTCAAACCCTAATTTGGGTAAGAAAAAGACAGTAGAATAAATACAATAGAATAAATAGTCAAATAATCGAAATCCTAAGAAATATAAAGACATGTATATGGAGCTTGATTAAATCAAGTAAAAATCAATCGAAAAGTAAATAAGAAAATCATAGATGAAAAAATTTAAATGCTAAAACCTTTTTGTAGAAATCCATCAGAAATCAAAACCCTAGCTTTTAGGGTAAATGAAATCGGTCAATAAAAATAATAGTAAGAATAGAAAATCTTAAGGAAGAAATACCAAACAAACACAAAATCGTTTCAGATCTAAATGGATTCAATAAGAAAATAGTTAGGTTCATAAAAATAGATAGAAGCGAATCAAATCTGGTTTGAACTAGAGATTTGAAAACCCAAAAAATACGAAGATACTCGTACTCACAGGTATCAGAGTGTACATAGACGGAATAATCGAGAAATGAGAGACGTTGAATCAGATTTGGGTCGAGTCTCTTGAGATTCACATCAAGCAACATAGAAATCGTATTACCAGTAGAGAGGTGAGGCTAGATAAGGCATAAAATCGAAGGCAAACCCCATGAATGAAGGGGATATCGGTGATAGTGGGCTAGGGTTAGCGGGGTTGAGAGAGAGAGAGAGAGAAGAGACGAGAGAAGGGATCCAGAGGCAACGAGTTGGGAGAAATAATATATGGTTTGGGGGGTTTTGATATATTATAAGGAATGTGGATCCTAGACCGTTGATCTTCTGAGATCAACGGCTAGGATCAAGTTTAGGCTGGGGCGAGTTTAATTAGACGGGTAGGGTAATTGGGCTAGCTAGTCCGAAAAATTAATTTAAAAAGGCTACGTTTTAAATACCCATTTAATTGAATAAAATAATTTTATAAAATAATTTATAAATGATAAAATATCAGTTGCGCATGAAAATGATTTAAAATAATTAATTAATATTATAAAAATATAAAAGCCATTTTCTGTGTAAATAATGTAATTATGCATATATGGGCTATTATTGCAAAGTTATTGCAATTATAGCTAAAAGATACAAATATAATTATGCATAAAATGATTAAAGGATAATATTAATATAAATGATAAAAATCAAGTAATAAATCATTATAAAATTATTTATGATGCAATTAGTAATAATTTGGATAATTAAAATGGTGGAATAAATTAATTAAAATTCTTATTGCAGAAAATTATGGATTGGTTGATGCACATGTACTATTTTGAAAGTATATATGCATTTTAAAATATATGAGGGAAAAATTGGGTATCAACAGCTGCCCCTCTTTACCCCGGGAAGGATGAAAGAGTTGTCGGGTAAAGAAATAATGACTGATTTTGACTGAATAGGATGTTTGAAAAAATATAACCCTGGTCTCTGGGCTGCCTATATATCCCTGGTTTTACAGGTATCAGTACATGTGTAGTTCTGGACCCAACAATGAATGAAACCGATGGAATTTTTATAGGAATGGTAGTATGTTTCGGAAAATGGTTTCTTTTGAAAAGGATAGTATCAAATACGCTTATGCGGAGTTATGATTATGAGCCTGAAGTGTAACCGATGTATCACAGGGTAGGTATCTGAACAGTCATGGGGTAAAGGCGATTAATTGATGAGAATCGGTCATATTTGAGATAACGACGATAAAAATGGTACGAGTAGAAACCTGAGCAAAGGTTGCTCCTGTTTGAAGGATGGTTACCTATGTCCTGCAAAACTTAAAACACAATGCATGCAAATATAAGATTACTGTGAGAATTTAAATATGATGCAAATTCCCTTTGGACTATGAAGGTTGTCTTTGGGAGGAGAGGATGACGTCCTGGGCCATGAGTCATGAGATAGGGGATTCACAGGCCATGAAAAGATATTCTCGGGCCATGAAAATGATGCCGCTGAACCATGACGCCTTTGAATAATGATGTGCAGTATTGAGAAATCCTCAGGCTATGAGGATGATGCCTTCGGACTATGACGCCTTCAGATAGAGACATGATGACGGATCATATAGGCAAACAAGCCAGAACTTAGTCTTGTATAGAATCAGGACAGAGCTTAGTCCCGAAAAAGGCAAAATAGTGCTAGGTTTCAGATAGTGTAACATTCAGCATTAGACAAGGAAAGGTAGAGCTTAGCCTTATGCAATTGGGGAGGCAGGGCTTAGCCTCATGTGAGGAAAGGAGACAATGCTTAGTCTCATGCAGTGGAAGATAATGCTTAGCCTTATACAAATAGGGAGGCAGGGCTTAGCCTCATGCACGAAAGGGAGACAATGCTTAGTCTCATGCAACAGAAGGCAATGCTTAGACTTATACAAATAGGGAGGCAGGGCTTATCCTCATGCAATATTTGAGACAGGGCTTAGTCTCATGCAAAGAGAAGGCAATGCTTAGCCATATGCAATAAACAAATAGCAAATAGTGGTAGGATATTTCTTAGCTGGAGATATATTTGCGCTTGGCGGTCCGATTGTTATGAAGGTAATGGTCTTAAGGTGTATGTACTTATGGTTATTCCTTGTCCCTGCATTTAAAAAAAGATCGTAAGTTTTGCGGGGAGGTTGGTTCGTGCCTTTGTCTGTTTGCTTTGCTTTGGAGACCCCGTTCGAGTTACCCTGGGTAACACTTGGCGGCCATGTAAATATAGTTTAAAAAATATGCACTTATTTGATGAAATAGAGTTATTTAGAAAACATAATGGTATATAATATCAAGTAAAGTAGATGAACTAATGACTGTAACACTTTTGGAGACATTGCAGCTACCTTGCTTTAGAATTTTGAGGGTCCTCCTCAAAATTCTGCCCCAGTTTGGTGAACGATTCTTCGATCGTTCTGTGTGTAATGAAGCATTTTGGATCTGCTTCAAAATATTTAGAATTCTTCTCAAAATTTTGCCCCAGTTTCTTAACTGATTTCTGACTGTCCTTCATATATTTGCGTCGGCTTGACTTGTTCCGGAATTTTGAGGGTCCTCCTCAAAAATTTTCCCCAGTTTCTAGTTTTGGGGAAATGAAATTTTATTAATATGTGACTGAACCCACAGGGCTTCCTACGTATCCCCTCTTAAATGGGAATTAGGTCAAGTGTAGTTCAATTACATTAGATAAAGGGATATAAACAATCTAAACATAGTATCTCTTGACTGCGTCTGAATTGATATGGTTTGGCCAAACTTCTCCATCCATTTATGCTAGTATGAGTGCTCCTCCGATTAGTACCATGTGAACCATGTAGGGACCTTGCCAATTGGGTGAAAATTCCCCTTTGGCTTCATCCAGATATGGGAAGATCAGCTTCAGCACCAGCTGCCCAGGTGTGAATTGTCGTGGTTTGACCTTTTTTTTTGAAAGCTCTGGAAATTCTATTCTGATAAAGCTGACCTTGACATACTGCATTCATTCTTTTTCCATCTATGAGGTCTAGTTGTTCATAGTGGCTCCTTATCCATTCTGCATCACTGAGTTAGGCTTCTTGTATGAATCTTATAGAAGGAATTTCTACCTCCGTGGCTGGAATGACAACTTCGGTACCATAAACCAGTAAATAGGGAGTTGCCCCAGTTGATGTGCGGACTGTGGTACGGTACCCCAATAGGCAAAGGGTAACTTCTTGTGCCATTGTTTGTGATTTTCTACCATCTTCCATAGTATCTTCTTGTTGTTCTTGTTGGCGGCTTCCACCAACAAAATCTGCAATGACTTTCTTGATTACAGCTTTGTAAGATATAGCCTCCACCCATTTTGTGAAGTAATCGATGGCCACTAAAATGAACCGGTTCCCGTTTGAACCAATAGGCTCGATTGGACCGATGACATCCATTTCCCAAGAAGCAAAAGACCAAGGTGCACTTGTTGCATTGAGTCTATTTGGTGGTACCTTTATCATGTCTGCATGTATATAGCATTATTGTCATTTCTCAACATACCGGATGCAATCTGTTTTCATGGTCATCCAAAAATATCTTGCTCTGAGTATCTTTTTTGGATAGAACAAAATTGTTCATATGTGGACGGCAGGTTTTGGCATGTGTCTCCTCGAGCAATCTGGAAGCCTCCTTTGTGTCAACACACCTTAACAATCCTAGATCAGGAGTTCTTCTATACATGGTTCCTCCACTTTTGAAGAAGTTATTGGACAACCTCCACAGTGTGCGTTTTTTAGTATGGTTAGTATGTTCTGGGTATTCTCCTTTTGCCAAATATTCCTTGATGTCGTGGAACCAAGGTTTTCCGTCCGTTTCTTATTCAACATGAGCACAGTAAACCGGCTGATTATGGAACCTCACCAGGATGGGATCAATGAAATTCTTGTCTGGATGTTGTATCATTGATGACAAGGTGGCCAATGCGTCTGCAAAACTCGTTCTGGACTATTAGAACATGTTTGAATTCTGTCATTGTGAACCTTTTCATCAATTTTTGCACATGATAATAGTATGGTAGTATCTTGGTGTTCTTCGTAGCCCATTCTCCTTGAACCTGATGTACCAGAAGATCCGAATCACCAATTACCAGCAACTCTTGTATATTCATATTGATGGTTGATAACTAGGAATTATAGCCTATTTTATGCTCCTTTTTGCTTAGATTTTAAATTAAAAGGGCGTACAACTATTTCCGAAAGATAACTTATTGTTCTTGTTTGTAGTGTTTGGTCAAAAAGAGACAAGGAAGTCAACACCAGCCATACAGGAGTGAAACCTGCACAAGTTCAAAGCTGAGTAAAAGGAGCGCTAACAGTGATAAAACTAACGTGAACACGGAGGGTCCACCACTGAGGCAACCTTGTTTACGCTCTCAGCGGTGGCAAAGTTCAGAGAGTGATGTTTTGGGCCTAACAAGTTACCTCTACCTGCGGTGTTTTTGCGTGGTAGCGATTAAGTTAACACCCTTAGCGGAAGCAAGTATCAGAGAACCAGAAGTGGAGCTAAAAGTTAATGACCATGGTCCGTGGTGGCTTTTGTGTGGACGTGGTAGTCATAGCGCTGCAGCGGTCCATTTTTCGCTGTCAGTGGAACCTCCGTAGGGGTAATTTTGTGCAGGAAAATTTAGCTATGGATAAATAGTTTTTTTTCCAGATTTTTAGGTCTTCTGTTATTTAGTTGAGCACGTGAACCGCCTCTTTTTACCTTTTTGAGTAATTTTAGAACATCTTTAGCAATTAATCTTAGATTTTAATCTTGTATTACTTTTTATGGCTTATTTTTCATCTCCATATTGGTTTTGCATATGGAGAGTCGAGGAGTATGAGTTTGGGTTCCATTATGACCAAAGTAGTAGAAAGAGTTTCCTTGATGAGTTAAGTTAACTCTTGATGCGTTTATATCACACTATAGCCATGGTGCTAAAAAGGTTGTGTATTTTTAATAATGCATTTGAGTTGAGGGTAGTTATTAGTCCCAATTGATTTTTGATGAGGTTACTTTAGGACAGCTGAAATTTTCCTATCTTTTATCTTTAGGAAGTGGAAATTACTTTGTTTGCTTGAGGACAAGTAAAAGCTTAAGTTTGGGGGAGTTGATAACTAGGAGCCTATTTTATGCTACTTTTTGCTTAGGTTTTTGATTAAAACTGTGTACAAGTATTTCCGAAAGCTAACGTATTGTGCTTGTTTGCAATATTTGGTCAAAAAGAGACAAGGAAGTCAACACCAGCTCATACAGGAGTGAAACCTGCACAAGTTCAAAGCTGAGTCAAAGGAGCGCTAACAGTGATAAAACTAACGTGAACACGGAGGGTCCACCACTGAGGCAACCTTGTTTATGCTCGCAGCGGTGGCAAAGTTCAGAGAGTGATGTTTTAGGCCTAACAAGTTACCTCTACCTGCGGTGTTTTTGCGCGGTAGCGGTTAAGTTACCGCAAAAAGTGATCGGAGCCAACCCTATACCAATATAGAATGGCAAGAGTGGTCGATGCAGCTTTTACTCGAAAGGCTGGGATCGAATCCACAGAGAGCTAAGATAGGTTTGGAGTTGGATTTCTATCTAATCTAGCAGTGTGCGATGTTCTTAATTACACTTCCTGTCATTCTTTGTTTGTTTACTATTCTACTTTAATACTAATGATGCAGGAAAATAAGCTAAGTTTGATATTTTTTTAAGGTTTTCTTAATTGGTATAAAGGCACTAGGGAAGTGACTTACACTTAGGTGGGTACCTAATGGGATCTAAAGCTTAGGGCAAAGTTATTATAATTGAGATCATGATATAGCCATTGCACGTAACTACTCACTCTATACGTCTCGGTAGTTTGAGTGACTTTTCCCTAATTGGCTTTCTCGAGCTCAATTGGGTGTTCAAACAATGCAAGCAAAATTGGCTCAAGTCGGGTATTACTACCTCTAGGTTTAACCCTTTAATTGGGACTATCAATCTCTTGAATGCACCCCAATTCCTTGTTGGCCTGAATTTGTTAGACTTAGTCTCTCTTTCTCAAGAAGAACCTAAGTCAAAAAGGCACAAATTAGTGTTTGCAACCACCAATTCAATATTTAAAGCATAAATCAAGCCAAATATCATTCGCCCATAAATATTTAAGCCCTAATAAATTTAATACCTATTAAATACTCACACTAAGGTTGAGCCACAACCCTAGCTAATGGGTTTAGCTACTCATAATCAAAAAAATAATTAAAGATGGAGATGAAATATAAGCTATAAAAAGGAATTACAAGATTAAAATCTAAGATTAATTGCTAAAGATGTTCTAAAATTACTCAAAAATGTAAAAAGAGGTGGTTCACGTGCTCAACTAAATAACACATGACCTAAAAATCTGAAAAAGAACTATTTATAAACAGCTAAATTTTCCTGGACAAAATTGCCCCTGTAAGGTTCGACTGACAGCGAAAAATAGACCACTGCAGCGCTATGACTACCACGGCCGTGCAAAAGCAATCGCAGACCACAGTCTTCAACTTTTGGCTCCATTTCTGGTTCTCTGATACTTGCTTCCGTTGAGGGCGATAACCTAACTGTTGCCGCGTCAGAGACACCGATGCCGCGCAAAAGCACTGCGGGCAGTGGTAACTTGTTTGGCCCAAAATATCACTCTCTAAACCTTTCCACCATTAAGAGCGTAAACAAGACCGCCTTAGCGGTGGACCCTCCGCGTCCGCCTCAGTTTTATCATTGTTAGCGCTCTTTTGACTCAGCTTTGAACTTGCGCAGGTTTCACTCCTGTATGAGTTGGTGTTGACTTCCTTGTCTCTTTTTGACCAAACACTTCAAACAAGCACAATAAGTTAGATTTTGGGAATACTTGTACACACTTTTAATCCAAAACCTAAGCAAAAAGGAACATAAAATATGCTAGAATCCCTAGTTATCAACTCCCCCAAACTTAAGCTTTTGCTTGTCCTCAAGCAAACAAAGTAATTCCCACCTCCTCAAGAGAAACAAAAGAAAATTTCAACTGTCCTAAAGTAACCTCATCAAGAATCAATTGGGACTAACAATTACTCTCAACTAAATGCATTATTAACAATACACTAGCCGAATTAAGCCCCGTGATGCAAGTCTCATATTCTTCCATATTGTTAGTGCAAGAAAACCTAAGCTTTGCGGATATCGGATAATGTTGACCTATCTCTGATACCAAGACTTCTCCACTACCCACTCCTTTGAAGTTTGCAACCCCGTCAAAGAACATTCTCCAACTGTCATACGCTTCAATAATGTCCTCTTCTACGAATGACACTTCTTCATCAGGAAAATATGTTTTAGTGGTTCGTATTCTCCTCCCATAGGATTTTCAGCAAGATGGTCTGCCAATACTTGTCCTTTGACTTCCTTCTAAGTTACATAGATGATATCGAACTCACTTAACAATATCTGCCACTTGGCTAAGTTCCTGGTTGGCATAGGCTTTTGAAAGATGTACTTCAGAGGGTCCATTCTTGATATGAGGTAGGTGGTATAGAAACAGAAGTAATGCCTCAATTTTTGAGTTGTCCATGTCAAAGCACAGCAAGTGCGTTCTAGCAGAGAATACCGTGCTTCATAAGGTGTAAACTTCTTACTCAAATAATATATGACTTGCTCCTTTCTTCCTGTCTCTTCATGTTATCCCAAAATAAAATCGAAAGCCCCATATAGTACGGATAAATAGAATAGCAAAGGTCTCCCAATTTTTGGCGGGACTAGGACTGGTGGCATGGACATGTATTTTTTAAGACCTTTGATAATCTTCAGTCCAACTGGTTTCAACATCTTTTCTCAACATTTTGAAGATGGGTTCACATATTACCATGGACTGTGCTATAAAACGGCTGATGTAGTTGAGACATCCCAAGAAGCTCATCACGTCCTTTTTGCTCTTTGGTGGTGGTAACTCTTGGATAGCCTTAACTTTGGACGGGTCCAACTCGATTCCTCAGGGGCTGATAATGAATCCCAATAATTTTCCTGTAGGAATTCCGAATGCACATTTTGCGGGGTTCAGTTTTAAATTGTACCTTCTTAGCCTGTAAAAGAACTTCCTCAAGTCTGTTATGTGATATGTGGCCCTCTTGGATTTGATGATGACGTCGTCAACATACACCTCTATTTCCTTGTGTATAATATCGTGGAAGATGGCTGTCATCACTCTTATGTAGGTAGCCCCAGTATTCTTTAGACTGAATGGCATCATTTTGTAGTAGTACACTCCCCAAAGTGTAATGAAGGTTGTTTTCTCTACGTCTTCTTCGTCCATCCAAATCTGATGATAACTCGCGAAGCAATCTACAAAGGATTGGAGTTCATGCTTGGCACAATTGTCGATCAGAATGTGTATATTTGGCAGCACAAAATTGTCCTTGAGACTTGCTCTACTTAAATCCCGATGTCAACACACACCCTTACTTCCCCATCTTTCTTTGAAACTGGTACGATGTTGGCTAACCAGTTTGGGTACTCAATTACCCTAAGGACTTTGTCTTTGATCTACTTAGTGACTTCTTCCTTGATTTTTAGGCTCATGTCTGTTTTGAACTTTCTAAGTTTCTATTTCACCGGCAGACAGATTGGATTGGTAGGAAACTTATGAGCCACTATAGATGTGTTCAGGCCGGTCATGTCATCATATGACCAATCAAAAATATCCTTATATTCTTTTAGGAAACGAGTGTATTCTTCCTTTTCTGATGGTGATAGGTGAATGCTTATGTGAGTCTCTTTGACAGTTTCAAAATCTCCCAAATTCATTGCCTCTGTTTTGTCCAGATTGGACTTAGGCTTGTTCTCAAAATTCTCAACTTCTCTTACAACTTCCTCAGGTATTTCATCCTCTTCTTCTGAGTCACTATCCTTATATTGCGTTGTCTCGTCACATGTCACAGTCATCGGTTCATCAGGAAAAGTAATAATAATTTTGTAGAAGAAAAAATGTAAAATATAATAATGAATACTAAATAACAATGCATAAATTAAATTTTGAAAATATCCAAAATAGGTACGGCTCAATGACCCGAGCAATTATTTCGAAACAAAATGCGTTTTTAAAACAAAATACTGAAAATATCTTTAATACCTAGCATGGCTATAAAAACAAGTCAGGCTAATTGCCAAGCTACCTAGGAACTCAACGGGCCCCGGATAGTGTGGTAGTCCAATACTTGAGAACACCTCCCTTCTTCACGATCTGAATGGTGAGGACTTCTTCTTCCTCCTCCTCAGCTATCACATTGCAATCCATATACTCATCTTCTAGAAACAAGCTTCTCAACCCAGCCAGGGCTTCCTCCTCTGCAGATCCCCATATTGTGTTGGCCTGGTAAAAATCCTGACTCAGATATGGCACTGGCTGCTTGATAGGGTAATAAGGACTACGCCATGGTGGCGACCAATCATTATATTCTTGCCAGGTGCATGGATATCCCAGCCCAAAAGTTGTGTCGTGACATTTCAATTGTATCAATTTTGTAATGCCCTGGAGTTTCTTCCCAAGACTTTTAACGGGTTCATAACCAAACCATGCTAGTATGCTTTCTAATTTGTTACTCCACCACTTGTCCTTCTCAATTGCGTTGACACGCTCAATGTGGTGATAAGTCTCTCCACCCAGCCTTCTTTTATTTTCGAAAACTAGAACAATTTGACTGGTGTATATAGGGTTACTTCCATCTCCTTGAATGATTACCTCCTGATGGTTCCATTCGAACTTCACGGCCTAGTGTAGTGTGGAATCCATAGCCCCAACGGCATATATCCAAGGTCATCCCAATAGAAGGTAGTATGTAGTCGATATGTGTAGTACTTGGAACTCAACATCGAACTAGGTCGGGCACATTAGCCGACAAAGGTTAATCTCCCCAATCGTGGCCTTTTGAGATACATCAAATGCCTTCACGTTCATACTCCCTGCTCGTATCTCATGGAAATCTTTGCCGAACCTTTTCAGAGTAGTTAATGGACAAATATTGAGGCTTGAACCCCCATCTATTAAGACCCTGGCGATGAATTTGTCCTCAAACTATATTGTGATATTTAATGCCCTGTTGTGACTTAATCCTTCAGGTGGTAGTTTATCCTTGTGGAAGGTGATCTTGTGACTCTCTAGTACTTGCGTTACCATGTTGGCCATCTCTCCACTGGTGATGTTGTTGGGTATATAAGCTTCATTCAACACCTTCATTAGAGCACTCCTATGCGCCTTCGAATTTTGCAATAGCGACGGGATGGATATCTAGGCGGAAGTCTTGTTCAAATAATCGACGATAGAGTATTCTCTCGCCTATACTTTTCTCCAAAGATTGTCTGGTCCAGTTTCAATGACGGGTTATTTGGTAGCAGCTATTGCTTGTTTCTCCCAAGTTTTTGGGTGTATAGATCCTTCCAGTTCTGGTCATCCCCTGCGCGGCATCAGATTCTTCCATATTTGCTTTCCCTTTCTCCTAGCTTCGGCAACGTAATCCTAGAGTATGACATTGGACTTGAAAGGAGGTGTGGGTGCTACTGTCACATTAAAGGGTGTGGATACTTCTACTTCAAACGGAGCTAGCGCAGTTGCAGGTGTTGTTACTTCAATTTTGAACGGGACTGGTGTGGCTACTTCAACTTCAACTGGCAGCTGTATCTTACCACAATAGGAGTGAGTGTGACTGTAGGTTTAGGGTCATCACCTTCCCGAATAAGCTAAATTGACCCTTCAGGATCCCATTTTTCATCAGTTTCTATCGCATTTACCCCTTCACCCATATGATCTGGGAGGGGATTGTTGCGGACATTCGGCACGACTTACTTTGCTTGTATGACTTTGGTATCAATCAAGGGTTTGAATCTTATTTTTCAGGGTGCGGCATTCATCGATAGTATGCCCTTTCATGCCAGAATGGTATGCACAGGTTTTGTTTGGGTTAACCCACTAGGAGGAGTTTTCCATTGCAACAACAGGAATGGGGATGACATATCCGGCATACTTCAATCTTTCATATAGTTGGTCAATGGGTTCAGCAATAGGGGTATATTGTCTGGGCGTCCTGCGATCAAAATTGGGTATGGGTTTTTGATAGTTTTGATGGGTTGGAGGTGAATGAGAATAGGCTGACTGGGTGTTATAAGTGTGATAGGTGGTAGGGGGTTGAGAATATATGGAAGGTGAGGGTTGGTATGTAGGTGGAGGTGTTTGGTATGTGAGTGGAGATTTTGGACCTTGGTCCACCATTACTGCTCCTACTTCTTTCTTCTTTTATATACCCCCTAACTGCAATGCTTTGTTTGTGGACTGCAATGCCTCGAAATTGGTCACCATCCCGCTCTTGATCCCTTCTTCAATCCTTTCTCCGAGTTTGATGATGTTGGGGAACTTGTGATTTTCGATGACCATTAATATTTCATAGTATTGGGGATCATGTCGAAAAATTTATTCATCTGCTCTTCCTCTAATGCCGATCTGACTTTTCCAGCTTTTGACCTCCATCGAGTAGCATACTCGCAGAAAGTATCCGTTGGTTTCTTCTTTAGATTTTGTATGTAAAAGACATCCGGTGCATTCTCTGTGTTAAACCTTAATCGATCCATGAAGTCCGATGAATGCTTACCCAAGTAACCCACTTCTAGGGATTCTGACCGATATACCAAGATAGGGTATCTCCAGTGTGACTCCTCATGAATAGCTTCATGCGAATCCTTTCATCTTTCCCAACTCCCACAAGCTTATCATTGCATGTTCTTAAATGTACTTTCGGGTCACCCGTTCTGTCGAACATTTTGAACTTAGGAGGTTTGTAACCCTCCGGTAATTCCACATCCGGCTGAATGCACAGATCTTCATAATTTAGACCTTCAATTCCTTTGCCTCCTTCAACACCCTGGACTCGGCTCTTGAGCTTCTTGAGCTCTTTAGCCATGTTATTAATGAACAAGTCCTTCTCGGCAAATTCTGGAGCGTATGATATTGGTTGAGTAGAGTGAGGTAAGGTTTCCACGTATATGGGATTGTTTTGGTGGGTTCCAGGGGCTGGAGTGTAGTGGTGATCGTTAGTGGAATTTTACGTATCAAGGATAGGTCGTGGGGTATTCTGAGGAGTATGATAAGTGGTTTGTGGGTACTGACTAGGAAGATGTTGGTGTTGAGGAGGAGTGGGTACTGCTGGAGGATAAGGATTTTGGGGAGGAGTTGCGTATTGATGGGGTGTGGGAGGATTTTGTGGATGTTGGTTTGGTGTGTTTTAAGGAGGTGATGGGGTTTGAGAATTTTATTGGTTGACACCTGAGACGTTTATAGTGAGGGAGAGGTTTGCCAAGTTGCGGACCTGCTCAAGTTCTCCTTGCAACTCCAGTATTTTCTGTTCCAATCGTAAGACCAAATCATTCTGGGCTGGAGTACTCCGACCATCTGAAGTTTCAATATTCTCACTATTTTCTTTTCGAATACCACTCAGATCATCCAAAAAATATGAAGATACTCGTACTCACAGGTATCAGAGTGTACATAGACGGGATAATCAAGAACTGAGAGGCTTTGAACCAGATTTGGTTCGAGACTCTTGATATTCACATCAAGCAATATAGAAATCATATAACCGGTAGAGAGGTGAGGCCAGATAAGGCATAAAATTGAAGGCAACCCCCATGAATCAAGGGGATATCGGTGACGGCGAGCTAGGGTTAGGGGGGTTGAGAGAGAGAATAGACGAGAGAAGGGAACCAGAGACGGTGAGTTGGGAGAAATTAGATAAGGGTTAAGGGTATTGATATCTTAAAAGGAAGGTAGATCCTAGACCATTGATCTTATGAGATCAATGGCCAAGATCAATTTTAGGCTGGGGCGGGTTTAATTAGACGGGTAGGCTATTTGGGTTAGGTTATTGGGCTGGGTATTATTGGGCTGGGAGGTCCAAAAAATTAATTTAAAAGGGGCTATGTTTTAAATACCCATTCAATTTAATAAATTAACTTTATAAAATAATTTATAAATGATAAAAATATTATTTGTGCATGAAAATAATTTAAAATAATTATTTAATATCATAGAAATATAAAAAGCCATTTTCATGTAAATAATGTAATTATGCATATATAGGCTATTATTGCAAAGTTATTGCAATTATGGTCTAAAGATACAAATATAATTATTCATAAAATAATTAAAGCTTAATATGAATTTAAATGATAAAAATCAAGTAATAAATCATTATAAAATTATTTGTGATGCAATTAGTAATAATTTGGATAATAAAAATTTTGGAATAAATTAATTAAAATCCTTTTAGAATTATAAAAAATTATGGAAAAATACTAGTTGATGCTCATGCACTATTTTGAAAGTATATATACATTCTAAAATATATGAGGGAAACATTGGGTATCAACATCCTGAGGACATGAGGATGTTCGAGGAGGGCTTTACCCGAACTGTAGTAGAAGGGGGAGGCCCTTCCCGAACACTTGAAATTCCATCTGAACTAAACCTGCTACAAGATACGGTGGACTTTGTGCCGCAGTTCTATCTTCTATGCTCTGCAGCTGAGAGCGAAGCTCTTCAGGATGTTAGCGACTCTGAGTTGTCACGCGGTGTGGCCGATTTGGGCCTAAGGGTGAGTTCCTTTTTATTTCCTTTGCTTAATGACCTTCATTTTTTTTACTAACTCCTTTCCTCCTTCTGTTCTTTCTTTGACCTACATGTTGTAGGTCGAGAGTGCTCGTAGGGACAAAACGCAGGCTGTGATTTTTCTGAAGATGGCCGAGAAGTATCGACGGTACCTTAACAAGTGTTGTGAGATGCGCGATATCTCAGAGCGGGTGCCAGTACCTAGTCTACAATGGAGGAGTTGGAGAAAAGAGATGAGGATCTGATGCAGTCTATTCACAGATGCAGTGAGCTTGAGGAGCTGCTTCATGCCAAGGACGGAGAGCTTGAAGTGGGAAAGGGGGTTGCCGCAGAGTGCGAGGACCTTCAAGCGAAGGTGCTATCTTTACAAGATGAGCTTGAGCAAAATGTTGCTAAGGTCGATGCTCTGAGTGCTGAATGGAAGGAGAAGGCGGCTAAGATAGAAAAGAAAGTGGCCGATATAGAGAGAGCTGAGAGTGCTCGGGTGTCAACTTTGGCAAGGGTATGGCACTAGAGGATACTATCTGCGACCTCAAGTCCGAGCTGGAGACTGAGAGGGAGATGGCCACACTAAGGGATGCACAACTTGAGGAGCGAATTAGTGAACTTGATCGGGACACTTCGATCTTGGGAGACCAAGTTGCTGCTCTTGAAGCTAAGAAGGCGCAGTTGTTGGCCAAGCTCCCCAACAAGAGTTTGCTTCAGCCACTGCTCCCTGCTGCTTGTATGAGCTATGGGTTCATGTCGAGGCCAAAGGTGATATATACAAGGGTTTATGTGAGGCGTGGAATATTCCAGAGGCCTCCTTTGAAGATGTTCGGGTAAAGGCACGCGAACCTCGTGCTGTCTGTGGTTACGACCCTACGACGTTGGAGGCTGGCGAGGGCGTTGATGTTGAAGATGGACTTCCTTCTGATGATGATGATGTTGGGGATAACGTCGGTGGGGATGATGCCAAGTGAAATTTTTGTTGCAACCTGTGTACTTAGTTTTTTTGTTGTTGTTTATTTTCATCTTCTTCCCGAGGACCTGTTTTGGTCTTTTGTAAGGTGTGGCTATTGCGTACGTATATTTGTATGAAATAGTTGCTTCTCCTTCATTGGTGTATCTTTTGATTTTCTTTTTCCCTTTCTCCTGTTTGTCGTATATATTTTTTTGCGTAGACCTTTAGATTTCTTCTCTTTTTTTTTGCGATGAGTCCCTGATCTTTTGGATTGGGAATCTGACCCTGCCCTGATCGGGTAGGATCTTGTCGTGTGAGTCCGAATGAAGTCAATTTGGATTTGCAAGTTCATGCGAGATTGAATTCTAGTTCGCCAACTCGGGCGGATCGATCTTAATTCAGACGAGGTAGAATTGAGACTCGCCATCTTGGGCGAGGTCAGTTTCGACTTATATATTCAGATGAGGTCGAACTTGGTGTCACCATCTTTGGGGGAAGTCAAGCTCTGACTTATATGAACGAGTTCGAACTCGGGGTTGTCATCTTGGGCGAAGTCACCTTCAGACTTATATATTCGAACGAGGTCAAACTTGGAGTCTTCGTCTTGGGCGAAGTCAATTTCTGACTTATATTTGGGCGAGTTCGAACATGGAGTTTCTGTCTTGGGCGAAGTCAATTTCTAACTTATATATTTGAACGAGTTTGAACTTTAATCTATCGATTCGGGTGGATGATTTTTACTTTTACTTGGCGATGGCCGATGGCCGATGGCCGCAAGGACGTGAATTTGAGATTGAAATTGTAATCCGTTTGACGATAATCGGTGATCGTAAAGGTGCTAATTCGAGCGATGTCGAATTGTAACCCATTTGATGGTGGCAAGTGGCCGTAGAGGTGCTAATTCGAGCGAGGTCGAATATTGTAACCCATTAGACGATGGCTAGTGGCCGTAGAGCTATTGATTCGAGCAAGGTAAAATTGTAACCCATTTGACGATAGGCACTGCTGTAGAGGTGTTAATTCGAGCGAGGTCGAATTGTAACCTATTTGACGATGACCAGCGGCCGTAGAGGTATTAATTCAAGCAAGGTCAAATTGTAACCCATTTGGCAATGACCAGCGGCGATAGAGATGTAAATTCAAGTGAGGTCGAATTGTAACCCATTTGACGATGGCCAGCAGCCGTAGATGTGTTAATTGGAGCGAGGTCCAATTGTAACCCATTTGACGATAGCCAGTGACTGTAGATGTGTTAATTTGAGGAGGTCGAACTGTAACCCATTTAATAATGGCCAGCGGCCGTAGAGGTGTTAATTCGAGCGAGGTCAAATTGTAACCCATTGTATTATTTTTTTGAGAACATTACACGTTTCCGTACTATTTATGCATGCGTAGAGGTGAGTCCTGGTGTTCTTGGTCTTGCTTTTACTGGAGAATACTGGGTGTTTTGTGGGTGAGTCCCAGTATGCTTGGTTTAGCTTTTACTAGAGAATAATGGGAATTTCGTGGGTGAGTACTAGTTCTCTTATCCTTGCTTTCACTGGAGATTTCTTTGTGTTTCAGTGGTGATTAATATGAGTTTCATGGGTGAGTTCCCTATTATGGAGATTTACTTAATAGTCATCCTATGCTGAATCGTTTTAGTTATTTGTAATTCGGTAAGGCTTATAGGGCTTTGCTCGGTCTCTGCTTGCAAGGCAATATAGTGAGGAACCTTTTCATGAGGTGTTTTGGTGGTGCCTGTTCCTTGTTCGCATACTTGTGAGAGGGCTCGTGTTCCTGTTCTAACCCAATAAGAGATCGTGGTAAGTGAAACCCAAATGAAATTTCCTTTTACCTTGGCCGGGTAAGTTGGTGAAAGGAGGAATAGCACCGTAGGTTCACTCGCTTCGCCCCGTACTCGAATGATGATTTCAAGTTTGGCAGCCATGTTGGGCTCCATTGTTAATCGCATCTAGTCTTTTTATGGGTTGGACTTACCTTGCTCGTTCGGATGTCGAAACCGAGTCTCGGTCCGACCCCGTCTGATACGTAGAAACAACAAGGGAAACATGTCATACTTTGTTCATAAATCATTCAGTGTGTGTGGATACGAAAATAAGGCAGGATATGCCAGTTTCAAAGGATCACACAGTAGGCTATCGTTCCTTCCCAAGAAGTGGGAGTACGGGTCAGTATACAAGGTGACTATGTCAAATAGGGTTGCTGTCATGCCAAATGCATAGTGACCGCAATTCTTCTTTAAACATGCATATGGCGTGCCAAACCTGTCGTTACAAGTGAGACATGGGTTTTGCATAGACATCGGTCACAATTTCTATTTTATGTAGAAATCTGACCTAGATTGGTACGATTATCTCAAAGTCTTACCTACTATTCTTACGAGTTGGTGTTTATGCCGAGATGGTGAGGCTATGACAACTTTGTAGTGATACTTGGCTGGTTCTAGATCTAAAGGAAACTAAAAAATTTGGTTAAGAAATCTCCCCAGACTACGCCAAATTGTTTGGCAAAAAAAGTGTTAAACCTTTTAGTTAAACTAATTAATGAAGAAATAGAGGGTAAATCTTGGCCAAACATAATTAATCCAGATCAAAGCATAGCGAATATGAGAATCGAAAGAGACTGAGCTTATATAACATTACTTAAGATGATTAACAGAAATCCAATATAAATGATAAGCTTACATCTTCGATGTATCGTTCCGTACTTATAAGAGCAAATAAGGAAAAGAGAGAAAGTTGTTGATAACTATGAAATCTATCTTTATTGATTAAACAATGATGATTACAAAGGGTTGTAACCAAAATCTGGGCTTTTGGTTTGTTGTTGGAGGTCCCCTCCGGTTGAGAACCAAAATCTGAGAATTGTGAAATCTCTCATCTGACCTCCTTCTTGCTTTCTTCCCTCACATATATATTACCAATTTTCCCCTTTATCCAATGGTGTTTAACCAATGTATCCTCTCATGGCTGTACTCTTCCTTACTCGCCCAAGTATTACGACATATGTTCTGTTGTGTAAGCTTTCTGATCGCTCGATCTCCGCAGTGGTCGTAATACTCATTGCTATTACGCCTCGTGGGCACGACTATGGCTTGATCAACCCCTTACCATTCCTTTTAATGATAATCATCTTGTGGTCAGATTTTGACCCATACCACCATTACGTAAACAACTGAAGGAACAACACAAAGGAACCTTATAATAAGAAATAGGATTATTATGAGGTTAACTGATTGATTCAAATCTTGTTGGTTATTTACTTATTTTTCAGTATAAGTAGAACAAATTTTACATCGTGAAGACAAAATATGACAATACATAAAGGTAATAGCTGAAGTTTATGGGTCCTATAATAACCTCAAGTTAATATATAATAATAATTGGATTTTCATTTCAATATTTATTAAATACTTAGTGGAGTTTCTTAATATTTATATAGATTAATTCTGGATTCACATGAATCCATAAATTATACTCCCTCTGTTTCAATTTATGTGAACCTATTTGACTAGGCACGAAGTTTAAGAAAAGAGAGAAGACTTTTAAACTTGTGGTGTAAAATGAAGCACATATATTTGTGTGGCTATAAATCATTGCATAAAGGTAAATTGTTTCCAAATAGGGAAAGAGATCATTCTTTTTGGCACAGACTAAAAAAGAAATAGGTTCACATAAATTGAAACGTAGGGAGTACTATATATCCGCCCTAAATAAACATGGCAGAGTTATAATGTGAGTGCTTTGGTCTTCTAAAGGGGATACAATATGTTACCAATAGGTTCTCATTAGGGCATAGGACGAACGAGGAGGCTGAAGCTCTTGTATTAAATGCTATGATGTTACCGAGTGAAAATAGTACGGGCTAGTCAGTTTTCGGACTGGAAATTAACAAATAGCCAACGTTTGTAATGTCATTGAAAAATAGTCATTATTTTGCTGCAACACGAAAAGTTTCAGCATATATACTGGAGACTGGTGCACCTGTCTATGAACTTCCAACATATTATACTGAACTCCAACACACGGAAAGTTCCAGCATAATATACTGGAGATTGGAACACATGTGTATGAACTTCCACCATATTATGTTGGAAGTCCAATATATTATGCTGAAATCCAGTATAACTCCAGTATATTATGTTGGAACTCTAGTATATTATACTGGAAGTCCAATATATTATACTGGAACTCCAGTATATTATGCTGCAATATCTTCCGAATTTTGAATAATGTTTTCGTTCAGATTTATCTTTACATGAAAAGTGGCTAAATTTCGATTACTTTTGAAACTATGGCTATTTTTCAATTATCACTTGTAAATCTGGCCATTTATAAATTTCACCATGTTACCTATGACAATTGTTTGACTTAATCAAAATTGAATATGATTCATTGATATATATACTTCTTACTGTTGTTAATAATAGGTTGGGGAAAGTTCCTTAGAGTGTCAAATATTGTGGCACAAATTGTTCTTTACTAGATGACAAGGATATTTCAATCTCTTATTATTAAAGGAGATCTAATATTAAGGTGGGGATGGCGCTTGCTAGGTGTTATTGTCCAAGCCCATGACACGCATCATTTGGTAAAAATTGCATGGGATGTCATATTTGGATGCTTCCTTTTAACCTATACCCATTTTGTTTTCCGTTTGCATCCGTACCTATTTTTTTGTTGTTAAAAGCATTTTATAAAGACGATTTTGACATTCAGGACTATTGATAAAACTGTAGACTGCAGGACAAAACTTCAGCATGTTTTGGTATGAAGTTTTAGCAAATGAACTAAATAACTTCAGCACGCATTAGAAAAAACTCATTAGAAAATTATATATTGCAAGACAAAAATTTAAGCATGTTTAGTCTGAAGTTTTAGTAAATGAACTAAAAAACTTCATCTTATTTAGACTGCATTTCGGAGAAAACTCATGACAAAACTGTAGACTGCAGGACAAAACTTCAGCATGTTTTGGTGTGAAGTTTTAGCAAATGAACTAAATATCTTCAGCATGTATTAGCAAAATCTCATTAGAAAATTACATACTGCAAGACAAAAACTTAAGCATGTTTAGTCTAAAGTTTTAGCAAATGAACTAAAAAACTTAAGCATGTTTAGTTTGAAGTTTTCGCAAATGAATTAAATAACTTCAGCATGTTTAAACTGAAGTTTTAGCAAATGAACTAAATAACTTCAGTGTGTTTAGACTAAAGTTTCGGATAAAACTCATGACAAAACTGTAGACTGCAGGATAAATAACTTCAACACGAATTAGAATAAAGTTTCAGCTTCAATGCGAAACAACTTCATGCTATATTAGCACGAAGTTTTAGCTTCAACATGAAACAACTTCATGCTACATTAATATGAAGTTTTAGCTTCAAGGTGAAAAACTTCATGCAACAGTGATTCTGAAGATGAATCTGGACAAGTTTCTATTTTTTTTATAAAGTTGCTGAGAGGAGAGACGAAGATCTTTTTTCACGAATGAGGTTGCAGATCACGCGATTTGTCAGGGGTGTAGTTGTCATATTATTACAGATTTTTTTGTCAGCTGGCTACCAAATCAATAATTTTGTCACGACCCAAAATTTTCACCATCGGGAGTCGTGATGGCGCCTACTAGTGAAAGCTAGGCAAGCCAACCATTTGAATTATTTACCTTTTTCTCATTTTAATCCTTTAACAATTAATAGCCAACATTAAATAAAACACTGGAATTTAATAAGCAGAAGACACAAATGTAATATTTTAATAAAGATGCTAATACCAATCCATACATAAACTACCCATCACTGGTGTCACAATTCCACAGACTATCTAGGAATACTACAGATAAAGGTCTGAAATATTTATTACAACACTGTCTATGAAATACATAAAAGAAACAGAGTACAAGGATAGAAGGAGACGCCAAGGTCTGCGGACGCCTGCAGGACTACCTCGAATCTCCGAATGGACTGAAGTCAGCAACCCAAAGCTACTGTTCGTATGCTAGAGTACCGGTATCTGCACACAGTGCTGAGTGTAGTATCAACACAACTGACCCCATGTTCTAGTAAGTGCCTAGCCTAACCTCAGCTAAGTAGTGACGAGGCTAGGACTGGATTACCAAATAAACAAGTGCAGTTAAATCATATACAGTGGAAAATAAAGGCAAAACTGTACAATTAAAGATAGGAAGGGGAAATCATGTTGCGAGGAAATAACCAGTAATAACTATCAATATAAAAGACAGGTGCACGACATCACCCTTCGTGCTTTTACTCTGGTCCTCACCATAAAATCAATAAAAATGGCATGGCATCACCCTTCGTTCTTTTACCTCACATAATTATGACGCGGAATGATCCTTCATGTATTATCACTTATATAAGGCACGGAATGGTACATCGTGCGGCACAACATCACCCTTCATGCATTAACACTCTCTCACAAATATCATACACAACATCACCCTTCGTGCTTTAACACTCTCTCACCAAAACAATACACGGCATCACCCTTTGGGCTTTAATACTCTTCCTCACCCAAACAACAATCACAAAGCAATAAGGGCAAGGGAATCAATAAATTCACAATTAAATCCAAACAAGGGAACAGTAGTACAACAATCAAATCCCAACAAGGGAAACAACATCAAACCATAACATCCCGGCAAGGGAGACAACATTAAACAATATGATCCCGGCAAGGGAGACAATATCATAAACCTCTTTTCTTTTTCACATTTACTTCACAACTCTATTCACAATTTGAGCCAATGCTCTATAAGGTGCAATTGCCAATTATACTTCCACAAATAATTTTACAACTTGAGCCAACGCTCTTCAATGTTCAAATACCAATGTTACTTCCACAAGCCATGCTCAACAATAGAAATATTCACATAAGGCATGAACAATATAAATAGAGTCACATTAATTATAGTGTATGACCCACAGGCATACTTGACACCAACGTATAGATATTCGTCACCATGCCTATACGTTGTACTCAACAATTAACACATAAAAAATAAGACACGACTCATGATCCCTCAAGCTAAGGTTAGACCAAACATTTACCTCGATGCCACGAACACATTTCAAGTCTCAACTACCGCTTTACTTCTTGATTCCACCACCAATTCGCTCGTATCTAGCCACAAGTTACTTAATTATATCAATAAATGCTAAATGAATCAATTCTAATGCATGAAAATAAGTTTTCTAAAGTTTTTCCTGAAAAGATAAAAAATTGACCCCATGCCACATGGTCAAAACCCGAGGTTCGAACCAAAAGACGATTACCCATTCACCCATGAACCCAAATATATAATTTATTTTGAAATCGGACCTCCAATCGAGGTCCAAATCCCCAAATTTTGAAAAACCTAAATTCTACCCAAAACACCCAATTTCGCCCCATGAAAACCTTTGATTTTGTGTTGAAATCATGAGAAAAGATGTTAAGGATTAACGAAAACAAGTTACAAATGACTTACAATCGATTTTGAAGAGTACTTGTCTTTGAAAAATCATCCAAAGGTATTTAGGTTTTGAAAGGGTTTGAAAAATAAAATATTTTCGGCTAAGTTATGAATTTGCATGTTACAAATGTCGCAATTGCGACCAGGGTTCGCAATTAGAAGACTGTCCTCTTTGCATTTGCGAAGATTTTATCACATTTGTGACCACCCCATATCTCTGAGGGGGTTTGCATTTGCACTTGGGCCTTCCGCATTTGAGACCAAATGATCGCATTTGCAATCAGGCCTGCCCAAGCCTTCTTTCGCATTTGCGATGCTTTATTCGCATTTGCGATCAGATCTGCAATATACCACAAATTTCTAAGTCCAAATTGCATTCTGTTGCCTATCCATAACTCACCCGAGCACTCGAGGCTCAAAACCAAACATGCACACTAACCCAAAAATATCATACGGACTTGCTCGTGCAATCAAATTACCAATATTATATCAACAACTATGAATTTAGCATCAAAATCAAAGAAAATCTCAAGAACTTTCGATGTTTTAAATTTTACAACTAAAGTTTCGAATCATGTCATATGACCTCTGTTTCTTACCAAATTTTACGAGCTCAACTTAAATCATATATAAGACATGTACCTGGCTCCGGAACCAAAATACGGACTCGATACCATCAAATTCAGACATATTTTATTTCCAGAAACTCATATATATTCTAAAAAATAATTTTTCTTTAAAAATTTATTTCTCGGGCTTCGAACCTCAGAATTCGATTCTGGGCATACGCCCAAGTCTCATATTTTCCTACGGACCCTGTGGGACCGTGAAATCACAGGTCTGAGTCTGTTTATCCAAAATATTGACCGAAGTCAACTTAAATTTATTTTAAAATTAAAATTTATCATTTTTCACAAATTTCCACATAATGGCCTTTCGAATACGTGTCCGGACTGCGCACACTAATCGAGGTGAGACAGAAAGAAGTTTTAAGGTCTCGAAACACAGAATTTATTTCTAAAACAAATGATGATCTTTTGAGTCATCACATTCTCTACCTCTAAAAAAATTGTTGGTCCTCTAACGGGCATACGAAAGAAGTAGCTAAGTCGGAGAAAAGATGGGGATACCGGCTCGCATATCAGACTCAGACTCCTAGGTCGATGCCTCAGCAGACTGACGTCTCCACTGAACACGAACATAAGGGAAACGCTTCAATCTTAACTGACAAACCTGCTGATCTAGAATAGCTACCAGATCCTCCTCATAGGAGAAGTCCTTGTCCAACTGGACAGTGCTGAAATCTAACACGTGGGATGGATCATGGAAACATGAAACACTGGATGCACAGCTGATAAACTCGGTGGCAATGCAAGTATATAAGCCACCTCTCCCACTCAATGAAGAATCTCAAACGGGCCAATAAATCTAGGGCTAAGCTTGCCCCTCTTCCCAGATCTCATCTTGCCTTTCATAGGCGTCACCCGAAGCAACACCCGTTCATTGACCATGAATGCCAAATCACGAACCTTACAGTCGGCATAACTCTTTTGCCTCGACTGAGCTGTACGTAGCCTATCCTGAATAATCCTGACCTTGTCCAAGGCATCCTGTACTAGATCTGTACCCAACAACTGAGCCTCTTTTAGCTCAAACCATCCAATCGGAGACCGACATCACCTACCATATAAAGCCTCGTAAGGAGCCATCTGGATACTCGACTGATAGTTGTTATTATAGTCAAACTCCACTAAAGGAAAAAACTGATACCAAGAGCCTCCAAAGTCAATGACACAAGCTCAGAGCATATCCTCCAAAACCTTAATAATGCGCTCGGACTACCCATCCGTCTGAGGATGAAATGTTGTGCTCAACTCAACCTGTGCGCCCAACTCCCGCTGAACTGCTCTCCAGAAATGTGAGGTAAAATGCGTACCTCAATCTAAAATGATAGACAAGGGCACACCATGAAGACGAACAATCTCCCGGATATTGATCTCAGCTAATCTCTCGGAAGAATATGAGACTTCTACAGGAATGAAATGTGCTGACTTGGTCAGCCTATCAATAATAACCTACACAGTATCGAACATTCTCTAAGTCCGTGAGAGTCCAACAACGAAGTCCATAGTGATACGCTCCCACTTCCACTCAGGAATCTCAATCTTCTGGAACATACCACTAGGTCTGTGATGCTCGTACTTTACCTGCTGACAATTCAAACACCGAGCCACATATGAAACAATATCCTTTTTCATTCTCCTCCACCAATAATGCTGCCGCAAATCCTGATACATCTTAGCGGCGCCCGGATGAATAGAGTACCGGGAACTGTGGGCCTCCTCTAAAATCAACTCCCGGAGCCCATCCATATTAGGCACACAAACAAGACCCTGCAGCCTCAAAACTCCATCATCTCCTAAGGTAACCTGCTTGGCACCTTCGTGCTGCACCGTGTCTCTAAGGAGACACAAATAAGGGTCATAATATTGCCGATCTTGGATACGATCTAATAAAGAAGAACGAGCGACTATGCAAGCTAACACACGACTAGGCTCAGAAACATCCAACCTCACGAACTGATTGGCAAAACCTTGAACATTTAAAGCAAGCAGCCTCTCACCGACCGGAATATACACTAAACTACCCATACTGGCTGACTTTCTACTCAAAGCATCAGCCACCACATTGGCATTTCTCGGATGATATAAGATGGTGATATCATAGTCTTTCAATAGCTCCAACTACCTTCTCTACCTCCAATTTAGCTCCTTCTGCTTAAACAAGTACTGCAGACTCTTGTGATCCGTGAACACCTTACATGACACGCCATATAGATAATGCCTCCAAATATTCAACGCGTGAACAATGGATGCTAGCTCCAAATCATGAACTAGATAATTCTTCTCATGAATCTTCAACTGCCACGAAGCATAAGAAATGACCTTGCCATCCTATATCAGCACCGCACCAAGTCCAATACGAGATGCATCACAATAAACTGTATATGTCCCAGAACCTGTGGGCAAAACCAACACTGGCGCCGTAGTCAAAGTTGTCTTTAGCTTCTGAAAGTTCGCCTCACACTCGTCCGACCACCTGAACTGGGCACCCTTCTGGTTTAACCCAGTCATCGATGCCGCAATAGATGAAAACCCCTCCACAAAGCGATGATAATAGCCAGCCAAACCCAAGAAACTCTAGATCTCTGTAGCTGATGTGGGTCTAGGCCAGTTCTTAACTACCTTTATCTTCTTCGAATCCACCTGAATACCCTCTGCTGATACAACATGACCCAAGAATGTAACCGAACTCAACCAGAACTCACACTTCGAAAACTTAGCATACAACTGACTATCTCTCAAAGTCTGAAGAACCACTCTCAGATGTTGCTCATGCTTTACCTGGCTGCGGGAATAGATCAAAATATCAGCAATGAAGACTATCACAAACGAATCCAAGTAATGCCTGAACACTCGGTTCATCAAATCCATAAAATCGAATGGGGCATTAGTCAACCCAAATGACATCACCAAAAACTCATAATGCCTGTATCGAGTGCGGAAAGCTATCTTAGGGACATTGGGTGCCCTTATTTTCAACTGATGGTAGCCATATCTCAGGTCAGTCTTCGAAAATACCCTAGCACACTGAAGCTGATCAAACGAATCATCAATCCTCGGCAATGGATACTTATTCTTGATTGTAACCTTGTTCAACTTCCAGTAATCTATACACATCCTCACTGGTCCGTCCTTCTTCTTAACAAACAACACCGGCGCACCACAAGGCAAGAAACTAGGCCTAATGAATCCTTTATCAAGCAAGTCTTGCAACTTCTCCTTCAATTCTTTAAACTCAGGAGGGGCCATACGATATGGCAGAATAGAAATAGGTTGAGTGCCCGGAGCCAAATCAATGCAGAAGTCAATATCCCTATCGGGTGGCATCCCTGGCAGGTATGAAGGAAATACCTCAGAAAACTCATGAACAATAGGCACAGAATCCATAGAAGGAACCTCAGTGCTAGAATCACGAACATATGCCAAATAGGCCAAATACCCCTTCTCGACCATACGTCGAGCCTTCATATATGAGATAAAACTACGGATAGAATGACCAGGAGTCTCTCTCCACTCTAAATGAGGTAATCCCCGTAAGGCTAAGGTCTCAGTGTTGGAATGACAGTCCAAGATAGCGTGGTAAGGTGATAACCAGTCCATCCCTAATATCACATCAAAATAAACCATATCCAAAAGTAATAAATCTACACGAGTCTTAAGACCCACAATCACAACTATACACGAACGATGGACACGATCTACCACAATAGAATCACCTACCGATGTAGACACATATACATGATTACTCAAGGAATAACTAGGCATGACCAGATAGTGCAAAATAAGAAAACACATACAAGTATGTAGACCCTGGATCAAATAGAACTGAAGCATCTCTTCTACAAACCAGAACAATACTTGTGATAACTATATTGGAAACCTTAGCCTCAAGCCTGGCTGGAAGAGCAGAACATCGGGGTTGGACCCCACCACCCTGAACTACATCTCTGGGACGGCCTGCTGCTGGCTGGCCTCCACCTCTAGCGGCCTGACCTCTACCTCTAACACCTCTACCTCCACCTCTAGCACCTCTACCTCCACCTCTAGCTAGTTAGGCGGGCGGTGGAACACTCGGTGCCTAAACCACGACACGAGAACCCTGATGCTGAGAACTGCTAGGTGCTCGAGGGCAATATCTAGCAATGTGCCCCATATCGCCACAAGTATAACAACCCCTCGGATGTTGCGACTGATGACCCTGAAGACCTGAATGACCACCCCAAAAACTCTGGAGAAACGGTGCATTAATAAGAGCCGGTGGTGTACTGTAGGACCGATGATCAGAATACTGCATATGAGATACACGGCCACCTGAATCACCTTGAGAAACCTGAAGTGCGGATTGAAAAGGCCTAGGAGGATGGCCTCTACCATACGAATCCCTGCCTCCAAATGAGGTACCACTGAATCTTCCTGAATGACGAGGCTTCTTGTCAAACCCTTGACCACCTCCCTGCGATAGAACCATCTCAACTCTCCTGGCCATATTGGCCACCTTCTGAAAAAAAATCTCACTCCTTGTATCCTTAGCCATCTGAAATCGAATAGGCTGAATGAGTCCCTCAATGAACCTCCTCACTCTATATCTCTCAGTGAGAAGTGTAAGTAGAGCATGACAGGCCAAATCAATAAACTTGGTATCGTACTGAGTAACAGTCATAGAATCCTACTGGAGACGCTCAAACTCCCTCCGATAGATCTCTCTCTGAATGACCGGAAGAAACTTCTCCAAAAACAATCGAGAAAACTGATCCCAAGTCAAAGCTGGTGACCCAACTGGTCTAGCCAAACAATAATCCATCCACCAAGTCTTTGCGGATCCAGATAAGTGAAAAGTAGCAAAGTCGACCCCATTGGTCTCCAATATCCCTATGTTCCTGAGAACCTCATGACAGCTATTTAAATAATCCTGGGGATCCTGAGAAGATGCACCGCTAAAAGTGGTAGTGAAGAGCTTGGTGAAACTGTCCAATCTCCACAAGGCATCATCAGACATAGTTTCTCCATCGCCGGTCAGAGCTACCACACCCGGCTGAACTGTTCCAACTGGCTGAGCTGCTGGAGTTTGAAACTAGGGAGCCATCTGCTCCGGAGTGCGAGTAACAGGAGTTTGGGCTTCTCCTCCATCCCGAGAGACTGTTGGTGCTACAGGAAGTAAGCCTGCCCGAGTGACACTCTCCATAAGTCTCACTAGACGGACCAGAGCATCCTGGAGTACTAGGTAGAAATGAACCCCTAGGACCTGATCTGGGCCCATCGGAACTGCCTGGGCCGGAACCTCATCATCAAACTCAACATGAGGCTCCACCGCTGGTGCTGCTACTCTAGGCTGAGCGCTGCCCCTACCTCGGCCTCTAGCATGGCCTCGGTCTCGCCCTCTACCCCTAGTGGGAGTTGCTACTAGGGGCTCGGGCTGCTGATAAGTGGATGAGGAAGCGCGTGTTCTCGCCATCTGCGAAAGAATAGAGTAGAAATTCAATTAGCATTGAGAAACCAAACCGCATGACAGGAAAAAATAGATGTGAAGTTTTTCCTAACTCTGTTGCCTCTAGGGGATAAATACAGATGTCTCTGTACCGATCCCTCAGACTCTACTAATCTTGTCTGTGAATTGTGAGACCTATGTAACCTAGAGATCTGATACCAACTTGTCACGACCCGAATTTTCCACCCTCAGGAGTCATGATGGCGCCTACTAGTGAAAGCTAGGCAAGCCAACCATTTGAATTATTTACCTTTTTTCCATTTTAATCCTTTAACAATTTATAGCCAACATTAAATAAAATAGCAGAATTTAATAAGCGAAAGACTGAAATGTAATATTTTAATAAATATGCCAATACCAATCCATACATAAACTACCCAGAACTGGTGTCATAATTCCATATACTGTCTAGGAATACTACAGATGAAGGTCTGAAAGATTTATTACAATACTGTCTCTGAAATACATAGAAGAAACAGAGTAAAAGGATAGAAGGAGACGTCAAGGTCTGCGGATGCCTGCAAGACGACCTCGGATCTCCGAATGGACTGAAGGCAGTAACCCAAAGCTACGGTCTGTATGCTCCAGTACCGAGATCTGCACGCAATGCATAATATAGTATCAGTACAACCAACCCCATATGCTGGTAAGTGCCTAGCCTAAACTCGGTGAAGTAGTGATGAGGCTAGGACCAGACTAACAAATAAACCTTTGCAGTTAAATCATATACAACAAAAAATAAAGGCAAAACTGTACAATTAAATATAGGAAGGAGAAATCATGTTGCGGGGAAATAAACGGTAACAACTGAAAACAACAGTTAAATGTAAAGAACTCCATAACTCAATTATCAGTGAAAGCTAGGAAATCAAAGACAAGTGCACGACATCACCCTTAGTGTTTTTACTCTCGTCCTCACCATAAAATTAATATAAATAGCACAGCATCATCCTTCATGCTTTTACCTCACATAATTATGACACGGAATAATGATTCGTGCATTATCACTCATATAAGGCACGGAATGGTATATCGTGTAGCATGGCATCACCCTTCATGCATACACACTCACTCACAAATATCATACACGGTATCACCCTTCGTGCTTTAACACTCTCTCACCAAAATAATACACGGCATCACCCTTCGTACTTTAACATTCTTCCTCACCCTAAGTACAATCACAAAGTAATAAGGGCAAGGGAATCAATAAATTCATAATTAAATCTCGACAAGGGAACAATAGTACAACAATCAAATCTCGCAAGGACCCGGCAAGGGAGACAACATTAAACAATAACATGCCGACATGGGAGACAATATCATAATCCTCTTTTCTTTTTCATATTTTCTCACAATTTGAGCCAATGCTCTATAAGGTCCAATTGCCAATTATACTTCCACAAATTATTTTACAACTTGAGCCAACGCTGTTCAATGTTCAAATACCAATGTTACTTCCAGAAGCCTTGCTCAACAATAGAAATATTGACATAAGCCATGAACAATACAAACGGAGTCACATTAATCATAGTATACATGCATGCTTGACACTAACGTATAGATACTCATCACCATACCTATACGTCATACTCAACAATTAATACATAGCAAATAAGACACGACTCATAATCCCTTAAACTAAGGTGAGACCAAACACTTACCTCGATGCCACGAACACAATTCAAGTCTCAACTACCGCTTTACCTCTTGATTCCACCACTAATTCGCTCGTATATAGCCACAAGTTACTTAATTATATTAATAAATGCTAAATGAATTAATTCTAATGCATGAAAATAAGTTTTCTAAAATTTTTCCCAAAAAGTCAAAAATCGACCCCGGGCCCACATGGTCAAAATTCGAGGTTCGAACTAAAACCCGATTACCCATTCACCCACAAACCCAAACATATAATTTATTTTGAAATTGGACCTCAAATTGAGGTCCAAATACCCAAATTTTGGAAAACCTAAGTTCTACCCAAAATACTCAATTTCCCCGATGAAAACCTTTGATTTTGAGTTGAAATCATGAGAAAAGATGTTAAGGATTAATGAAAACGAGTTAGAAATGGCTTACAATCGATTTGGAAGAGTACTTGTCTTTGAATAATCGCCCAAAGATGTTTAGGTTTTGAAAGGGTTTGAAAAATGAAAGATTTCCGGCTAAGTTATGAATTTGCAGGTTGCAGATGTCGCAATTGCGAACCCTTAAGAAGACTGTCCTCTTCGCATTTGCAACCACCCCATATCTCTGAGGGGATTCCCATTTGCGAGGCAGATGTCGCATTTGCGACATGGGTCTTCCGCATTTGCGAACAAATGATCGCATTTGCGATTAGGCCTGCCCAGGCCCTCTTTCGTATTTGCAATGCTTTATTTACATTTGCAAGCCAAGCTTCGCATTGCAGACCTGCAACATACCAGAAATTCCTAAGTTCAAATTTCATTCTGTGGCCTATCCAGAACTCACCCAAGCCCTCGGGACTCCAAACCAAACATGCACACTAACCCAAAAATATAATAGGAGTTTGCTCGTGCAATCAAATCACCAAAATAACATCATCAACAACTATGAATTTAGCATCAAAATCAAAGAAAATCTCAAGAACTTTCAAAGTTTCAAATTTTACAACTAAAGTTCCGAATCACGTCATATGACCTCCATTTGTTACCAAATTTAACGGGCTCAACTTAAATGACATATAAGACCTGTACCGGGCTCCGGAACCAAAATATGGGTCCGATACCATCAAATTCAGACATATTTCATTTCCAAAAATTCATTTATATTCTAGAAAATAATTTGTTTTTAAAAATTCATTTCTCAGGCTTGGGACCTCGGAATTCGATTCCGGACATATGCCCAAGTCCCATATTTTCCTACGGACTCTCCGGGACCGTCAGATTACGGATCCGGATCCGTTTACCCAAAATATTGACCGAAATCAACTTAAATTCATTTTAAAAGCAAAATTTATTATTTTTCAAAGATTTTCATATAATGGCTTTCCGGATACGCGCCCGGATTGCGCACGCAAATCGAGGTAAGACAGAAAGAGGTTTTAAGGCGTCAGAACACAGAATTAATTATGTCTAAAACAAGTGATGATCTTTTGGGTCATCATATTTTTAAAATAGGGTACAGTTTAAATGTGGCACAAATATAGGGTACGACTGCAAATCCCCCATAATTTGCTCTAGCCAAATAATTCTTATGGATCTATCCGAATCCGGCCGTCTGTCATAGGCATCACACTAGGGACGCTGGTCAAAAGAATTTTGATTTAAAATGTTCTAATGCAGTTATTTCTCTTCCACAAGAAAAGCATGACTAAAACTTTTAACGTACTCGTGAAGAACTTACTTATGCGTTGACGGAAGTCTATTTTTTTTATGACAGCAACCTAAGAGAACTGCAAAAAGATTAAGAACGTCACATCCTAATTATTAAGGAAGATTTTTTTTTATATTAATAAGCAAAGGCAGCCTTTGGAAATCCCTTATGAAGCACTTAAATTTTTTTTGAAAAGTATGGCTAAATAAACTTTTGGAAATACTACGAAAGTGCTTTATGTTGGAAAACTTTGGCAAGAACTTCAGTTTTCTTTTATATAAGAAAGATTTCTGAAGTTTTCAAGATGTTCTTGTGACTTTAATCCATGAATTAGTTTCTATTCACTTTCTTCAAGCTTTAGGGAATAGAATGAGAAACTTTGTTGCATGTTCAATTAATTGTACTACAGATACAGTTTTAAACATATATAATGCTGCTTTTCTTGAAACCTAGAAAATCCTTTCTTTTCAAACATAACCTACCAAAGTATGACTTTTCTCTCACTTTCCTTCTTTTACTCGGAACTCCATTCCCCCTCAATGATCAATCCCAATTTATTTGACATTATTTGACCAGGTACTGAGTTTTGGGAAGAAAAAAAACTTTTGTACTTATAATCTAAAACAAACCATAAACATGTATGTGACTATAATAATTTCATTATGGATAAAATAAAAATTAGAGTTAAATTATTTCAAAATGAAAATGTATAATTCTTTTGGGGACAAAATAAAAAAGAAGAAGTATGCAACATAAATTGCTACGTGGGGAGTCTTTGGTGAATAAAGCAAATATCTTTAGTGAAATTGTCTAGTGTAGAAGCTTAAAATTATATGGGGTGACTGTTACGATCCGGATTTTTCATCTTCGGGAGTCGTGATAACGCCTACTAATGAGAGCTATGCAAGCCAAATTATGGAACTAACTACCCTTTTTACCCATTTTATGCTCTTTAACATGTATAAAACAATAACGTGTAAACAACGGAAAATTTAGAATAAGCGAAAGAAAGCAATAAAATATCTCAACATGTAACTATCACAACTGATTAAACATTAACCACCCAGAACTGGTGTCACAGTGTCATAAACGATCTAAGAGTACTAAATACAAAGTATGAAAATAAAAGATACATTATTTTATGAATCAAAGAGATGAAACAGGAAATTAAGGATTGAGGAGGCGCTAGGGCTTGCGGACGCCTACAGGTCTACCTTGGATCTCCGCGTGGACTGAAGGTAGCCACCCAATCTACGGTCCAAAGTCTACAGCACTGGGATCTGCACAAAAGAGTGCAGAGTGTAGTATCAGCACAACCGACCCCATGTGCTGGTAAGTGCCTAGCCTAACCTCGACAAGGTAGTGACGAGGCTAGGACCGGACTACCAAACCTGTGCAATTCAACTATATACAGCGGAAAAGAAGTACGAAAATAAACAGTCAAGTATGGGAGGGGTAGCATGCTTCGGGGGAGATATCAATTCAGAATAGAAAGACAACAGGTAAATGGAAGAAACAATATATCTCGGATATCAACAGAGAACCAGAAAGTAATAAGTTCACGGCATCGCCCTTCGTGCTTTTACTCTCATCCTCACCAAAATAATAAAATAATAAAAATGTGCACGACATCACCCTTCGTGCTTTTACTCTCGTTCTCACCATATAATCAATATAATCAGCATAGAATGGTAAATCGTGCGGCACGGCATCACTCTTCGTGCTTTACACTCCTTACTCACGATCATATACGGCATCACCCTTCGTACTTTACACTATTTCCTCACAAAAATAATGCACGACATCACCCGTCGTGCTTTAACTCTTTTCCTCACCCAAAAAAATAATCACAAACAATAAGGCAAGGAAATAAATGAAATTACAATAAGAATTCCAGCAAGGGAACAATATTTCAACAACAAGTCCCGAGAAGGCACAACATAAAAAAAAACAACAGTATCTCGGCAGGGAATCAATATAATGATTCTTTTCTCCTTTGTTTCACCATTCACTTCACAACTTGAGCCAATGCTCCAAAAGGTTTCAATTACTGCTCATACTTTCACAATTCGTTATACAACTTGAGCCAACACTCCTCAATAATCAAACATCACAATTACGACCACGAACTTTGCCCAACAAATAATAATCATCACCAAGATATGAATAATACGACGAAGTCATAAAAATCACATTAAGAGATTCACGGGTATACTAGACACCAATGTATAGATACTCGTCACCATGCCTATACGTCGTACTCAACAATTACCGCATAGTAAATAGGACTCGACTCCCAATCCCTCAAGCTAAGATTAGATCAAACACTTACCTCGATGCCACGAACATAATTCATGTCTCAATTATCGCTTTACCCCTTGAATCCACCTCTAATTCGCTCGTATCTAGCCACAAATTACTTAATTACATCAATAAACGCTAAATGGATCAATTCTAATGCGTGAAAATGAGTTTTCTAAAGTTTTACCCAAAAGTCAAAAATTACTCTCGGGCCCACATGGTCAAAACCCAAGGTTCGAACCAAAACTCGATTATTCATTCCCCCACGAACCCAAAATATAATTTATTTTAAAATCGGACCTCAAATCGAGGTCCAAATCCCCAATTTTTGAAAATCCTAGGTTCTACCCAAAACACCCGATTTCCCCATGAAAATCATTGATTTAAAGTTGAAATCATATTAAAAGATGTTAATGATTGAAGAAAACGAGTTAAAATTGACTTACAATCGATTTGGAAGAACATTTGTTCTTGAAAAATCGCCCTAGGGAGTTTATGTTTTGAAAGGATGTGAAAAATGGTTGATTTTCTGCTAAATATAAAAATTGCAGGTTGCGGTTGTGGGAAATGCGAATAGGGGTTCGCAATTGTGAACCCCGACCTCTGCTATGTTGGGAATTGCAAAAAGCCTCTTGCATTTGCGAGTTGGGAAATGCTACTACTGTGTCGCAATTGCGACTAAAGGCTGGAACTGAGGAAATCGCATTTGCGATTAAAACCTCGCAATTGCGAGATGTTCTGGCCTGGGTTGTTTTCGCGATTTCGACATAGCCCTCGCATTTGCGATATCGCTTTTGCGAGCCAGGCTTCAGCTGATCCCTCGGGGCTCCAAGCCACCAGCTAAAAATCTGCAGGCCTAGACATACCAGCTAAAAATTTGCAATTTTCCAAGTCTAAAATCCACTCTGTGACCTATCGAAAACTCACTCGAGCCCTCGGGGCTCCAAACCAAACATGCACACCAACCTAAAACATCATACGGATTCGCTCGTGCATTCAAATCACTAAAATAACATCAACAACTACGAATTTAGCATCAAAATCATGAAATTTCCTTAAGAACTTCAAATTTTTAATTTCCCCATAAATGATCCGATTCACGTCGTTTCAAGTCCGTTTCTTACCAAATTTCACAGACTTATCTTAAATCACATATAAGACCTATACTGGGTGCCGGGACCAAAATACGAGCCCGATACCGTCAAGTTCTAATCACAATTCATTTCCAAATCTCATAAATAATCTCAGAAAATAACTTTCTTTAAAAAATCATTTCTCGGACTTGGGACCTTGAAATTCGATTCCGGGCATACGCCCAAGTCCCATATTTTCTTACAGACCCTCCGGAACCGTCAAATTACGGGTCCGGGATCAGTTTATCCAAAATATTGACCAAAGTCAACTTAATTCATTTTAAAGTCAAATTTTATCATTTTTCACAGATTTTCACATATAGACTTTCCGGCGACAAGCCCGGACTGCGCATGCAAATCGAGGTGATGCTGAAAGAGGGTTTTAAGGCCTCAAAATGCAGAATTTACTTTAAAAATAAGTGATTGACTCTTAATTATAAATGGAGAAATTATAATAGCTCACTTTATTAAGCGTTATATTAGGGCGAAGAAGCTAATTCCATTGGAGAACTTACTACTCCCTTTGTTAAAAGAATTATAAAGCTTTCGAGTACTAGAGTTAAACTTTTAATTTTCTGTCAAAGTATAGACAGTGATTTCTTTCTCTTTTAAAAATAATATTTATATAACTAAAAGCTAAAGAAAATAAATCATACTCTAACTTTTATAATAAAAAATATATATAATATATAGAAAAATTATTTCCAAAGAAAAAGTTGTAGATTCTCTTAGCACAAAATGTTGGGGTTAAAGTGGTGGTGTGAATGAGAAATGAGGGAAGAAGGTGAAAAGACAACTTTAGCTTTTGCACTTTGTCCCTCATTGGTTAAAGACAAGTATTTTGTTGGGTTTAAATATAGAAGCACTTCCTTAAGCTCTTAAAAAGAGATAAGAGGAAGGGGCCTCGCGCCGTCGTCGTCGTCGCTTGGCTCGGCTTCGGCTTCGGTCAATTAATTGATAATTTTTTGGACGAATAAAATGAAATTAATTAATATTTTATATTAATATGACCGTTATTAATTAATTATTTCGTCTTTAATTTTTTGAATCTTCCCGCGTTAATTAAACAGCCATTTGAAAGGCTGTCTTTCACGAATAG
>MU718023.1:79920-105595 GCA_026770625.1 Nicotiana glauca
GGGGGGGAGCAAAATTAATATATGGGTATGGTAGAATGGTTGAGATTTCTGCACTTTTAATTACTGTAGGCACTTATCTATTATAACACTTAAGTGTTTAGGTCATTAATTTAATTTTTGTTTCAAATATTTTGTATTAATTTAATCCCTTCGAACTCTTTCTCTAAACGACTTCACATTCTGAAACATTGAGCTAATTGTGAGAAAGACTTTTTGCGAATAGAAGTACTGTTAAGGATGGATTGTTTGGTTTTCGGCATAAAGAAATGTATCTCATTACTAATCAAACTTGTGTTACATAAAATACTCCCTCTTTCTCGTTTTTTTGTGACACGAGTCACAGTACGGTAGTAAAACTATCTAATTTTGAATGTGAATTCGACATAGAATCTTGAAGTTTGTTGAAATAAAACTTTTATATATATATCTAGAAACTATATAAAAGTAGTAAAGTACCTTTATAAGTCACAATAATTAATAATTATTTAAAATACATATGAAAAAAATCACGATTCAAGAAAATCTCCTTTACAACTAGTAATTGTGACACATAAAATGGGATAATGTGAGTAATAATTTTGAATTTAAAGTGTTTTTTTTCTGTTGTGACTAGCATTTTTGGTGTGCTCTAGTTACATCATTTACATGAACTCGGATGATCGGCTCCAAATCGCCTAAAATTTTGCTGGCCGATTAAAAACGGCCTAATGAACAATAGTCATCGCTTCGTTATGATTTTTTCTTATTTTTTTGGCATTTTAGGGCTATAAAATAGAAATTCAGGACGATTTTCGAATTTTGTGTGCTATAATCCACGCCATCTGCATGAACTTTGGCAACCGGCTTCGAATTGCTTGAAATTTTGCAAGTTCATTAGAAACGGCTTAATGAACAATCATCATCATCATTTCACCTTGATCAATCCTCGTTTTTTAGTATTTAGAATCATAAAATAAAAATTTGGCACGATTTCCGAATTTTCATAAATTTGGAGTGTAAATTTAGAACCATCATACCAAACTATTTGGACCACTTCTTAAACTGGTGGATATATATTGCCTTACATTCATGCCCCATCTTATGGCCACATGGAAGTGTAGAAGGATACATGTCAGATTTTCAGGTTATCAACAAGGAAATATCATAGTCTCAAATTCTCAATTTTAACTTATGTTGTATAGGTTTTAATAATTTTATAAAGGAACAAATGTATGAATCAGATTCATGGATACTATAAGCAGGTCACCGTCCAATACAAGCAAAAGATATGCACGTACAATGAATAATTGTAAGTGATTATCTGATAATCCTTGAACGAAAAAATTGCACATTCTCTATCCAAGTTAAGGAAAGAGTTAGAGGTTGGAGTTAACTATAACTCTTCCAGTAAGAAAGAGTAAAGCATCAGACTTTTAGTTACTCTTTATTCTACTAACTCTATAAATATCACTGCTATTCTCTTTTATACATACTGAAGTTAAGCAGAATTGAGAGCAAAATAGCAAGACATTTTGTGAGTAGTTTCGATGAAATTCAAAGGTGCGAACCTGAAGCTACATGAACTAAATTAAAGAACCAGTTCTATGTATCTGTTTTTAATTCTAGTTCAAGCGTAGTATGGGCTTTTTGAGTTGTACCTTTCAGCTTTCTCTAGAATCAGACTGTAGTAAGTTGTTGAGTTGTCTTATTCAAATTAGAGTTAACTTGAAGTACTCACAACAGCCTGTGGCATGTTGTTACAAGTGTTAGAATTTATTCCTTAGGTTTGCAAGAGTTTATAAACTTTGTTTTTGTCTTAGAGTTTAGTGAAATATTTGGGGACAGTTCTACTGGGAAATACGACGTGGTTTTTACCTTTTGACTCGGGGGGTTTTCCACACAAATGTCATTATGTTCTTTACTTTATGTGTCACGATCTCATTTCACCCTCTACGAACATGCCGTGATGGAACCTAGTTCCTACAACTAGGTAAGCCTAACAATGCGGAAATTTAATATAGCGATGCGGAAATTTAATATAACTTGCGGAATAATTAATTAATAACTGAACATATGTAAAATAATGACTGCATATAAGGCCGCTCGGCCTATACAATCCAAAAGAAATGCGAAAGTCTACAATTCAATCCCAAAATTCGAAAACTAACGGGAACCACATGCTAATAGAAACATAGTACGTTGCTCTAACTCCAGAATATCTAAACAACTGAGAGAAAGGAATAAACTAGATATTAAAGATGGAACAGAATAGATACTCTTGTTCTGCGGACGCGGCAGATATACCTCGAAGTCTCCGTATAACTCCTCGCCTCAAGGATAGTACGCCTGGGTGGAGGAACCTGGATCTGCACATGAAAAACATTCGCAGAAGTGGCATGAGTATACCACAGCGGTAGTCAGTAAGTGCCAGGACTAACCTCGGTTGGGTAGTGACGAGGAAGGTCAGAGTCCTACTAAGATAAAACATAAGAAATAATAAGACAACTGAAACAGTTCGAATAAAGTCTATAGCGAGAATCTAAACCAGATAAATAAGGAAGAACAGTAATAGAAAACGAAGGTAACAATACAAGGAATACTGCCCTCAACAATAGCCGGGGATCTCTTGGTAGCCTCATCATATGCTCCAGGGATCTCTTGGTAGCCTCATCATATACACTGGGGATCTCTTGGTATCCCGAGGATCTCTTGGTATCCTCATCATATACACTGGGGATCTCTTGGTATCCCGAGGATCTCTTGGTATCCTCATCATATACACTTGGGATCTCTTGGTATCCTAATATATAGAAATACATGTGCCGGGGATCTCTTGGTATCCCGCACCCTCAATCCAGAATATATCAAGTACAGGGGGATCTCCCGGGAAGCTGTCCCGTAGTCCCAAATTAAACACACAACAACAACAACTCATAATCTCAAAGTAAATGCAAAAATCCGTACAAGAAATAGTAATTTCTAGCCTAACATGCTTCACAGAGTACAAATAATACAGTCAAATAATTAAACAAGTAAGTCAAGCTAAACATGCTTCTCTAAGCTAGCACAGGTTTAAACTTACAGTCTAAAATGAACCAGTAAATAGGAAATCTCAATTTAACCACTTCATGTAGAAACGGGTTTACAAAAATTAGCTCAAGTACGCGCTCGTCACCTCACGTACGAGGCATTCAAATATTCAAAGAACATGTCATAAGGGGAAAGGTCCCCCACACAAGGTTAGACAAACCACTTACCTCTGACCGGCTCAATAGTCAACTAGGAACCACGCCTTTGCTACAAGTATCTGACTCCAAATGGCCCAAATCTATTCAATTCAATTACATATCATAAATAATATTGCAAACAACTTACTCCACTATTAAATTTATAGCTAGGCGCAAAAATAGGTAAAAATAACCAAAATGCCCCTCAGGACAACACCTCGGAATCGAATGATTTTTATATTTTCAGAAACCTCGTACTCTCACGAGTCTAACCATATAAAAATCTACGAAATCGGAGGTCAAATGCTCACTCAAAACCCAATAGTTTGGTCTAAGAAATTTTACCAATTTTCATTCAAAAATCCGAATTTTTAAGATGAATTCGTGATTAGATTAGTGAGTTTTAAGCATAAGAGAGTAGAGAATCGTTACTCAGTGATTTCCTTAAAAAAACCTTAGAAATGTTCCCCAAATCCGAGCTCTCAAACTTGTATTTTGATAAAAATGGCAAAACACACGTTTTTGAATGTTAAGTACTGTCCAGCTATTTAAAGCATCGCGTACGGAATCTCGCATTCGCGAAGAAGAAAAATGAATGCTGCCAAAAATTCCCTTCGCGAACGCGTGGAAGGGACTGTGAACACGAAGGCCTATAACCACAAAACTACGCGAACGCGATAGACGTAATGCGAACGCGATGAAGGTATACGTGAAGTTTCGCGAACGCGAAGGGCTGGACGCGAACGCGATGAAGAGACTGGTCCTTCTCCAGAATTACTCTACGCGAACGCGTGGAGGAGGACACGAACGAGAAGAAGGGGAAGGTCTAAGCTACAAAAATGCGAGAGTGAAGTCACGAACTCGAAGAAGGATTTGGACCTGCAACTGCTGAAGCATTTTCTGCAACTTTTCAAAATTCCAAAATGCTCCGTTGAGCATCTAAAACACACCCGAGGCCCCCGGGACCTCAACCAAGCCTACGGACATATCCCACAATATCATTGAAACTTGTACCATTCCTTAAACCACCTAAAACAACGTCGGAAACTCGAATTAATCAAAGTTTCGAACCTAAGAACTTTAAATTTCAACAAAACTCGCTTTCGATCAAAAACGTAACCAAAACACATCTGATTGACCCGAAATTTTGCACGCAAGTCCCAAATGATATGACGGTGCTACAGAAACTTTCGGAATTCATTCCGACTCTCGGATAAAAAATTCACTATCGGACCAGAAACTTCAAAAATTCAAACTTCGGCATTTCAAGCCTAAATGAGCTACGGACTTCCAAAATACATTTCGAATACGCTTCCAACGCCGAAATTACCTAACGAAGCTAACATAACCATCGTTTTTACCTTCCTAGATTGTTTTCATACTGTTCCGATTACGCACCACCACTTTCCAACACTTAAGCTCTCTTTTAGGGACTAAGTATCCCAAAACACTCCGAATCCCAACACCGAACGTCCCGACAAACCAAAATAGCAGAAATGAACTTAGGGGAAGCAATTAATAGGGGATCGGGGCGTTAATTCCAAAAACGACCGGCCGGGTCGTTACATAATGCATTATTTATTCCCCAACTTACTATGAGGAACATATTGAAGAATTAGTTCTCTCGATAATTCAGTGCACGTGAAAATCGGATACCACACAAATCACTCCTTCTTGTGTGGTATTGAAGCTTAAACATCACTCAATAAAGCATTTCATTTATTTCCAATTATACATGACACGGACGGATGCAACTTTATGCTAATTACTGGGTTAATCTAAATCTAATATTTCAAGGTAAATCATAAATTTATGTGAAAATTTTTACCAAAATTATAACAAAAAATAGATTTGAACCCATAAATTTAAAAATGCAATATGGCCACTCTTAAAACCTTTAAAGGTTGAACCCAGTGATCGAGCTTAAATCTTGAATTTTGTCATACATGAAACACATTCATGAACAGCAAGAGCTTGGAGTTAATTATGTTTGTGTTTATAATAATTTCATAGGATTAGCTGAGAATATTCTTCAGGAAAGATATAACTTAGGCTTGGTGATCTTCAGATATTGGATAGTTAAAGAAAGAAACTAAAAGAGTAGAATTATCATCAAAAGAAACTTCTAAGATACATGTCGAAAATTAAACAAAAAATATAGAATTTTCATTAAACGATGCTTCTACGATACATGTCGAGAATATAAATAAATAAAATTTTCATCAAAAGAAACTTCTACTAAGATACATGTCAAATAAGTAAAGTGATTTACACACTTCGTGCTATATAGTAAAAAGTTTTCTGCGCACAAAAGACCTGAAAGATGAGACCTTGACGTGCTTTAATGTATTGACCAAAGCATATTTATATATGGAGTAAAAGTAAGTATTCCAAATGAAAGAGAAAGAGAGCAAATTTAATATATGGGTGTGGTGGAATGGTTGAAATATATCCACCCCTAATTATTAATCTCGCTTAAAAATAAAGAACTTCGTGATAGACGGGATTTTCAGATAACGGCCAAGTCGGTTATAATTCAAATTAATCGAATTAGTAAATTCAAATACTGAATAATGTTTTAAAAAATAGTTTGTCATCTCCTTTTTGACTCTATTGTTTCGGAAAAGAAGAGGCAAAGTTCCAACATAGTTGACCTTTTCTTCAGACAGAGAAATCACTGACTTGTGATTCACGAGATACCAAGAATTTGTGGAGCTAGTAGTCCACATCTGACATGGATCTTAAGTTTTTGTGGGTAGTGGCTAAAAGATACTCCCTCCGTTGTGAACCTGTTTAATTGAGTACGGAGTTTGAAAATTTTTGAAATTTGTGGTCCTAAATAAATTTAAATGGGACCCAAAGTATTTGTGTGATTATAAAAACTTCTCATTTGGGGTAGAGTTGTAAGTTTAAGCTAAATTATTACCAAGTTTAGAAAGGGTTCATTCTTTTTGGAACAGACCGAAAAAAAAATAGATTCACATAAACTGAAATAGAGGTAGTAATTGATATTCTGAACCGAGGAATTAATATTGAGAAATTTTCAGAAACCATTATTGTTTAGTGACTATTAATTTTCTATATCTACCATTTACTTAATTACTTTCTGTAACTATCTTTTCAATTATTAAATGTATTCGATGTATTCAAGATACTGTATTCATGAATGTAGTAGCAAAACTCAGAGAAAAAACATGGCTGTCCAGTTAAAATCGATTGTTTTCATGTGTATTCCCAAGCGAAAAAATAGGTCTCTCCAACTATTTAAATATGGTAAGTGAATCAATTAAAGGTGATAAACTTCTAATATAACTCAACAAACTCAATTATAACACGCAAAATTTGAATTTTCAGTTATTGAAAAGATTTCTCAGACGAAAAGCACCCCAAAACAAAGCAATCTTCAGAAATTTAGTCCATCCTTTTGTAGTATTGTTCGTGGAATTTTATCCCGCTGATATTGTTCGAGGTTCTGCTAGGAATTCATACAAGTATCTATAGAAATAGACTAAAATTCAATTTTCTAGATGTCACGACCAAATTTCTTACTGTCGGGACCGTAGTTGCGCCTAACATCGCACTTGCTAGGCAAGCCAAAGTTAGAGTTATAATCATCTTTTTCCTTTACATTTTCATAGTTAAGATTAACAAAAGCTAATTCAAAGAGAAATAAAAGCGGAAGTACATATTTAATTGGTTATCTATACGTTATTAACAACTCCAAAACTGTTACTACCCAGAAACTGGTGTCACAATCCACGAACGTTCTACGAATTACTAAAAAAACTGGGCTGAAAGGAAAAGTACATCTGTCTTGAAAGAAAATAGAACAGAAAAGTAGAAAATAGGAAGGGGACGCTAGAGCCTGCGAACGCCTGCAGGACTACCTTGGGTCTCCTGATGAGTTTCTGTACCCGATCTCTCGATTAGCAAAACCAGCTTCATAATCTGCCCAGAAAGTACATAGTGCATTATCAGTACAACCGACCCCATGTACTGGTAAATTCCGAGCCTAACCTCGACGAGGTAGTGACGAGGCTAAGGTGGGGCTTATACAACATAACTTGCAATAGTATATAATTAATAACACAAAAAGACAATACGGAACGAATTGGAACTGTAACTTGCAACAAAGTAAATATGGAACCCAGATATTTTTCCAGTACCTATCTATAACCAATCCTAAGAAAGTTTTAATACTACGAAATAAAATCACAACATAGGAAGAATATCAACAAAAATGATGCGGCGCGCATCCCGATCCCATCATATAATAAGTAACAATATGAACATTCACCTTTATTACTCCTTGTTACGGCGTGCAACCCGATTCCACCAGTCCACCCTTATTACTCAATATATCACCCTTATTCCTCCTATTGCGGCGTGTAATCCAATCCCACATGTCCACCCTTATTACTTCTTTTTGCGTCGCGCAACCCGATCCCATCAAATAATCACATTTCACCCTTATTCCTCCTGTTTCAGCGTGTAACCAGATCCCTCCATATCAGTACCAATCATAAAATAAGAACAAGTGTTTCACAATTTAGCTCAAACCCTTTACAACATTTATACATCAACCAAAACAACGGAAAGTCTGTACAATTATGAAACTTCATTAGTTAATACTACACAACGAGATCAACCAAAGTGTACCATGAAGCACCAATAATTCAACTTAAACCGACAGTGTAATATAATTAAACTACGGAATAATTAATACCTTTAATAGAGAAAATAACATTTAACAAGAAGCAATTAGACATGGAAGAATCAATAAGCGAGTAGCAGTTAAGACAAGCAAATAATATACTAGGAACGGGGAAGGGGGACATGCTACACAGATAAATTGGCGGCGCATAAGTACTCGTCACCACACCTATATGCCACACACATGGATTTTCAAATAGTAATTAAGTCGGGGATCCCTAATCCCTCGAGTCAAGGTTTGACCAAATACTTACCTCAATCCAACAGGTAATTCAAGGCTCAATTATCGCTTTACCTCTCGATTTCACCTCCAATTCACTTGTATCTAGTCATAATTAACTTAATAACATCAATCATCACTAAAGAAATTAATTCCAATGCATAATTATAAGTATTCCAATATTTTTCCCAAAAAGTGAAAAAAGCGACCCCAGTCCCGCTTAGTCAAAACCCAAAATTTGGACCAAAACCCAATTACCCATTCACCGCCGATCCCGAATATACAATTGGTTTTGAAATCCGACCTCCATTTTTAGGTCTAAATCCCCAAATTGCGAAATTCCTAAGTTCTACCCAAAATTCACAATTCCACCATGAAAATCCCTAGATTCTAGGATGGAATATTGTAAAAAGATGTAAAAGATTAAAATAAATGAGTTAAAAATCATTCACCTATGATTTGGGAAAGAACTAGCCTTTGAAAAATCACCTCAACGTTTAGTTTTGAAAAATGGGAGAACGAATAAAAAATCCTATATAAGACCTTTTACTCACTTGCAGATGTCGCAAATGCGACCTAGAAGCTATCACAATGCGAAGCCATTCAAAGTTCTGATGCCATTGCAATTGTGAGGAAAGTATCGCATTTGCGAGTAAGTGTTCGCATTTGTGAACATTCCCTTCCCCAGATCCCCTTCGCAATTGCGAATATTTGTTCGCATTTGCAAACTCAACTGGCTAGACTTTCTTTGCAATTGCGATAAATACCTCGCAATTGCCATGCCTTCTTAATTCGCATTTGTGAAGCCCGATCTCACAATTGCTAGATCAGAGGCCCGCTACAGACACCAGTTATACTAGCAAATTTTTAAGTTCCAAAATCACTCAGTAACCTATCCGAAACTTATCCGAGCCCTAGGGGATCAAAACTAAACAAGCACACAAGTCTTAAAACATCATACGAACTTGCTCATGCGATCAAGTCACCAAAATAACACATAGAACTATGAATTCATCACCAAATTGCATGAAATTTTCAAAATAGTTTCAAAACATCTATTTTCTCAACCAAAGGTCTGAATCACGTCAAATCAATTATGTTTTTCACCAAATTTCATAGATAAGGTTTAAATATCATAACGGATCTGTATTGGACCCTGGAACCAAAATACGGACGCGATATCAACAAGATCAAATACTTTAAATTATTACATTTTCAATCTTATCAATTTCCTTCAAATATTTATTTCTTGGGTTAGGGATATCGGAATTTGATTCCGGGCATACGTCCAGGTCCCATATTTTACTACGTACCTTCCAGAATCATTCAAATATGGGTTCGGATCCATTTACCCAAAATATTGATCGAAATTAATAAAATTCAACTTCTAAGCCGAAAATGGTACCATAAATTTTACAAATAAAGGCTTTTCGGAATCATACCCGAACTGTGCATGTAAATCAAAAAGAGGTAAGATGAGGTCTTTAAGGCCTCGGAATACGAATTCGATCTAAAACCGAAGATGACCCTTTGGGTCATGACACTAGATGACAAGTTTAACCGTGCTACTGCGTCATTCTGGTAAGTGGAACATTGAATAGCTATGTCGATTATTCGATTGATGAGATACTCATAAAGGAGTATACGTCGTACAATGATTTGGTTGCTTCAATTTCGAAGCAACTTGCCATAGATATGAGCTCAAAGTCAATTAAAATTGAATACAAAGTGCAAGGAAATTGCTCATCAATAGAAATACACAATGACATGTGTTACAGGGTTTATGTAGAGTTAAAAGGGGGAACGGAGAATCCGTGATGTGTCCATTTTGTATAACAACAATGGATAAAGAAATTGCAGCTGGAGGTAGTTTAATTCAACGTGACCTAATGCAACTAGATGAAACAGAGGGGTGAGTAAATTTGATACAATTGATACACTTGCTCTGGGGTCAGTAAATTTAGGTGAACCAATTTAGGTTTTCGAACCGGAAAGGGATTTGGTTATTTCAAAAACTAATCAATGAGAGGTCATGGCTGCACAAATATATAAGGATAAGGCAACATTTAAGGTGGTGATGGAGCAATATGCAATTGATGAAAGATTCCAATTCCAGGTTGATAGGTCTAATGCTATCAGGTTTGAGTGTTCTTACTTACAACCTCTTCAACAATATGTTGTATTCAATTGTATGGATATGTATTTTGAATATTTGTATAATGTATTCATGGCAAAATTCTACACAACATGTATAATGTTGTATTCATAATATATTCTTTCCTTCATTCTATGTTTATGTATTAGTATTTTTGTAATTGAGTGTTCTGAAATATTTATATGAGAACTTAACTATTTATACAATGAATTTTTATACTTTTGTTTATGAAATGTATTCAAAAAACAATTATAGTATATTCAATAAACAAAAATTGTATTTCGTGATATGTTTTTATATACAAAACTTTGTCGGCAAATGGAAATGTTGTGTTTATGTAGCCAAATCAGTTGTAGGATCTGTTTATTTTTTATACCCATACATAACCAATCGTATGTACAACACAAATGTATTTGCAACTATTCACTGTTATGTATTTCAGAGGATTGTGAATGGAGATTTAAGGCTTCTAGCATTAACAAATCACAAATGCTCACAGTGAAGGAGTTTTATGATACGTATACATGTACGTTGAAGGATACAGTGTATGAGCAACGTCAAGAAACTAGTAGGTTGATTGGTGGTATGATTAGGTCCAAATTTACTTATCATAAGAGGAAATACATGCCAAAGGATATAATTGATGATGTGAAATCAGATTTTGGTATGGATGTTAGTTACATGTTGGCACGCTAAAGAAAAGGCAATGAATTTTTTGAGAGGTGAACCAGCTGATTCATACAATAAATTACCAGGATACTTATATATACTAGATATGATGTATCCCCGTTCGCATATTAGAATAGTAAAATAACCAAAATACATGAACTTATTTATAAAGTGGTTCAGTCACATGAACTTATGTATTTGTATAACCAGACAATAATGAGAGCATCATCAAATATGTATCGAGAGTGTATCCTACAATATCCCATTTTGCTTGTATATAATATCTATGGAACAACGCATATAAAAAATTAAAAAAGAGTCATGCAAAGTTGAGCGACGTATACTTCTCGATGGCAGAAGAGTACGCTCAGGATGAATTTGATAGTCTAATAGAAAAGGTAGAGAATGTAGATATTCAGGTGAAAGAATACTTTGAATTAGCTGTATACGAAAAGTTGGATAGGTTGTATGCACCTGTTAACCGGGGATGGACTATAACGTCAAATATTGTTGAATCAATTAATTTCGTACTTGTATCAGCAAGAGAATTGCCAATATACGACTTCCTAGAAGAAGTTAGGAAGATGTTGGACGTTTGAATTGCAGTAATCGAAAACAAGCTTCACACACGTATAAAAAATATTAAGAGATGCTTACTGTGAATGAGGCATTGTCTACACGTATGACTATAAGTTTTTTTTTCTATAATTAATTCCATCATGTATTTATGCCTATACCATGTATTTATTTCTGATATAATTTTTACTATTAACATACTACATGCTCTTTTTATTGTAGCATTTGTGCATATATTCTGTTTTATGAAACGGTTGTAAAAACTGCTTATCATATGTTGATAACACATGTCACTACAACTGCATTTCATTAGTTATATTCCATGGGTTTGTTTCTATAGTGACTGTATTTATATATATTTCATCATTTAATCTTCTTGAGCCTGGACTCATCAATAAGACATGAGAATCTAACTCGTTCCACAATTAAGCAACATGAAAGATCATTTAATACACTTAAGTTCGAAACTATACGTCACATCAAGACAAAAATCAAGCATCCGATGATCCTTTTACATCTCAAGCAAACTCTTCTCAACACCTTTGAACCATCCGAACACATCCCGCAATCACCTCATATGCACATATAGCCATCGAATCACTTATGGAGCCACAAATTTCACTAATAGGGACACTACCGGACTTATAAGTCCAAAGGCATATGCTCACACTACCGAATTCTGCGTGCTTGAGCTACAATCAAAACTTGGCCTCAAATCCTCCAGACCAGCCCATCATCAGCACAAAGAAATAACATCTCGTACCTTATCCAAGTGTCACGATCCAAAATCGATGGGCCGCAACGGGTGCCTGATTCCTACCTATCAAATACCCCTAAGCATGCATCTAAGATATGAACCTGAATAACATCTGATGCATTACGAAAATAACATACGTGAAGGAAACATGCCATCAAGGAATATGTACGTATACATGCAGAATATAGTGGGCGAGCTGGCAAGGCTACCATAGACAACTACACATCCAAAACTGAAAGCCGACAAGGCCACATACAACCCAACTAGACATACTCTTCACAAACCTCTAATAGAAACATAACTGTACAAAGACGGGACTGAGCCACGTCATACCCATATATATATATGTATATATATATATATATATATATATATATATATATATATACACAAATGTATCGTACAAAGATCAAAAGCAGCTCCGAATCAAATGGAGCACGCCAACTCTCGCTGATTAGGGATCCTAAGAAAGGGGGACAGTCAGCTTGCCTACCAGCACTTGCGAGCATGAAACACAGGCCCCGTGAAATTGGATGTTAGTACGAAAAATATACTGAGTATGTAAGGCATGAAAATTAGTACGTAACATACAAGATGAAACATGGAATATAGAAACACGTCTTTAAATTTAAATAACTTTTTAAATTCTAAAATGTTTATAACTTCATGCACGTGCGTATAAATATCATGTCATGCATAGGTATGGCTGTACATAATTTCATCAAGCCACTGAAGGCATCCCATCATATCATCTCGGCCACTGTAGGCACATCATCGACATATACCAACTGATCAGGTGGTGGTGCGTATGTAATGCCGTAACCTTTTCCCATATCCCATATACATATATTTACATATATACGTGTATATAACGCCATCTGGTCATGGGTCAATGCACATGTATAAATGAGTGAAATGCATGAAAAATACGTAATAATCTCAATATTCCTTCTGGATAAACTTTTTCAACCGTGTATTATTTTGAGACTCATGAATAGAAGATAAAAATATTTTTCATAGGGAATCAAGAATATAGACACCCTTAGTATCTCTATGAATAGAGTAATTTATGGAAACTGTGCGTTTGCTCGTTTCTTCAGTATAATTGGACCATGCTAAAAGAAAGAAGGGAGAGCCTTAACATACATATTCCTAGAATTATTTGAACGAATCTGCTTTTGCGAAATATGGACGATATTCTACTTGAATCTCTTAAAATTCAGAAACGAAATTGATTGCTTCTTTTGAAATTCCAATCGAAATTCTTGGCTTAGACTTAGAAAATGGGTCTGCCTCTCACGTTTTTGGTCTGAGACTTTGAAATTCTATTGCAAAGCCTATAAAATGAAATGGATTGGGATTTGAAATTCAAAAGGCAAAACCAACGTTATGTTCTTAAGCCTATGTAAAGTCTTCAAAATGAAAATGATTTTGGAAAGACTTGGATATCCCAAGTCTTGAAAAGAATAAAAGGGATTTGTATTATTTTGACACCTAGGATGATTAATAGCTTAGTCACTTCATGTTAGTTGCGATGATCCAAAAGGTCATCACTTGTTTTAGAAATAAACCATACATTCCAAGGCCTTAAAAACCTTTTTCGCAGTACCTCGATTTACGTGCGCAGTTCGGACGCGTAGCCGGAAAATATTTATGTGAAAATATGTGAAAAATGATAAAATTTTGACTTAAAAACGAATTTAAGTTGACTTCAGTCAATATTTTGGGTAAACAGACTCGGACCTATAATTTGACGGTCCCGGAGGGTCTATAGTAAAATATGGGACTTGGACGTACGAATCGAATTTCGAGGTCCCAAACCCAAGAAATGAATTTTAAAAAAAAAATTATTTTCTGGAATTAATTATGAGTTTTGGAAATAAAATGTGGTAAGAATTTGATGGTATCGGGCCCATATTATGGTTCTGTAGCCTGGTACAGATCTTATATGTGGTTTAAGTTGAGTCTGTGAAATTTGGTAAGAAAAATTGAGAAAAATTAAAAATTTGAGAAAAATTAAAAATTTGAAGTTTTTATGTGATTTCATGATTTTGATGCTAAATTCATAGTTGTTGATGTTATTTTGGTGATTTCAATGCTCGAGTAAGTCCGTAGGGTATTTTTGACGTAGTGTACATGTTTGGTTTGGATCCCCAAAGGCACTCGCAAACGCGTAAGGCTAATGGCCTGGGGGGAAGGGTTGACATTTGTGCTACGCGAACGCGGCCACTGGCCCGCGAATACGAAGGCATGAGGAGCCAAAGCTCCGCGAACGCGAGCCTAAGGTCGCGAACACGAAGGTCACCTAGACCTGACTCATCGCGAATGCGATGAAGGCTTGCCCAGTGATTTTCAAACAATAGCAGAACAAACAGGATTTTACCAAAATTTCATGACTTATTCTTCCAAACTCCAAATTGGGCGATTGTTGCAAGAGAAATTCACCACAATTTCATAGGTATGTAATCTTAGACTGATTTTCTTCAAAGGGTAGAAAATTAAATCATGTTCTTAAGGGTAGAAAATTAGGGATTTGGGTAGAGCTAGGACTTTTTGCATAATTGGGATTTAGACCTCGTTTTGGGTTCGTATTTTGGAACTAATGAGATATTCAGGTTCGTGGGTGAATGGGTAATCGGGTTTTATTCCGAACATCATTTTTTGACCATGCGGTCCCGAGGTCGATTTATGACAGTTTGGGAAGTATGATAGGGAATCTATAATTAAGCAATGGAATTGAATTATTTAGCATTTATTGATGTTATTAAGCCGATTATGTCTAGATACAATTGATTTGGAGCCAATTTCAAAAGGAAAAGCGGTGTTTGAGGCTTGAGTTGGCCGTGGAAGTTCGAGGTGAAGGTTTGGTCTAACCTTATCTTGAGATATTAGGAGTTGTGTCCTATTTGCTATTTGTTACTTGTTGGGTACGATGTATAGTCATGGTGACGAATATCTATATGTTGGTGTCAAGCATGAATGTGAGTCTTAAAGTGATATTGTTGTGTTGTTAATAGTTGCTACGAATTCCTAAGTTATTGATTCTCTATGTTGAACAAGGATTATGTTTGCTTCTGTGAAGATTACTTATGATTGAGTATTGGTGCTAGTTGAGATAGTTTGATGTTGGGACAAGTTTGGTTATAGATGATGGTTCCCTTGCCAGGACGTATTTACATACACTCTCGATTCCCTTGCCGGAATAGTGTTGTTTCTTATTGGTCCCTTGCTGGGACTCTTGTTGTGATTGATGTTGAATTGTATATTTGGATCGGGTTGCACGCCACAATAATATTATATTTCAATCGGGTTGCACGCCTCAATAATGATATAAATGGATCGGGTTTCACTCCGCAACAATAATATAAATGGATTGGGTTGCACGTTGTAACGATGAGATAATTGGATCTGGTTTCATGCCGCAACAATGATAAATGATATGGTTCGGGTTGCACGGCGCAAAAATGTTATTATTCTTTTGCTGTAAATTTCTAAATTGTTCTAATGCCTTTCTCATTATTTATTGTTGGTATTGATATTCCCCCGCAGCATGTACGCCACTCCCACCTTTACTTGTTTATTTTTGCTTTATTTTCCACTGCATATTATGTAACTGCACATATATATTTGGTAGTCTAGTTCTATCCTCTCCACTACTTCGCCGGGGTTAGGCTAGGCACTTACCAGCATATGGAGTCGGTTGTGCTAATACTACACTCTGCACTATGTGCAGATCCCGGAGCGGCAGCTTTTTGACCGTAGCTTTAGGTGGCTGCCTTCAGTCCAGTTAGAGATCTCGAGGTAGTCCTGCAGGCGTCCGCAGGACCGGTGTTCTCTTCTATCTTTATATGTATTCTGTTTCCATTTACTTCAAAGACAGATTGTGCCTTTCTTTCCAGACATTTGTATGTAGTATTCATAGTTGGTCTGTGATACTGTGCCACCAGATTCCGGGTAGAGGAGTATGTTGTTATTGTCGTACTGGTTTTTGGCTAAGTTATCATATTACATGTTCCGCATGTATTTATTTATCATTAATATTTTATTGTTGAGTGCATGTTGTTTTAAATTGTTAAAAAGGGCTAATAAAAAGGTTAGTGATTCTATAATATGCGATTTGCCTAGCTTTCATGAGTAGGCGCCATCACGACTCTCGAGGGTGGAAAATCTGGATCGTGACAAGTTGGTATCAGAGCTCTATGTTACATGGGTCTCACAGTTCATAGACAAGCTTATTAGAGTCTTAGGGATCGCTACGGAGACGTCTGTATTATCCCATAGATGCTACAGAGTTAGGAAAAAATTTCACATCTATTCTTTCCTGTCGTGCGGTTTGGTTTCTCAATGCTGATTGAATTTATATTTTGTTCTTTTGCAGATGCCGAGAATGCGCACTTCTTCATCCACTGACCAGTAGCCCAAGCCCCAAGCAGCAGCTCCTACAAGGGGCAGAGGGCGAGGCCGAGGCGGCCAAGGTAGGGGCAGAGCTCAGACCAGAGTAGCAACACCATTAGCAGAGCCTCAGGTTCACTTTGATGATGAGGTTCCAGCCCAGACATTTCTGGTGGGCCCATCTCAGGTCCCAGAGAGGATTATTGCTACCCTAGTGCTCCAAGATGCTCTGGTCTATCCAGTGGGACTTATGGAGAGTGTCACCCGGGCATACTTGCTTCCTGTAGCACCAGCCATATCTCAGGATGGAGGAGGAGCCCAGACTCATGCTACTCACACTCCGGAGCAGATGTCTTCCCAGTTTCAAACTCTAGCAGCTCAGGAAGTTGGAACAGTTCAGCCGGGTGCCATAGCCTAGACAAGTGACGGGGCAACTATGGCTGCTGATGATTTATGGAGATTGGACAGGTTCACCAAGCTCTTCACTACTACTTTTAGCGGTACATCTTCTGAGGATCCCTAGGATTATCTAGATAGCTGTCATGAGGTTCTCAGGAACATGGGGATAGTGGAGACCAATGGGGTCGACTTTGCTACTTTCTGCTTGTCTATATCCGCCAACACGTGGTGGAGATATTATTGTTTCCCTAGATCAGCCTGATCACTAGCTTTGACTTCGGAGGAAGTTTGAGCATCTCTTAAAGGGTTTTATGAACGTTACTCAGTATGAGATCCGATTCATCGACTTAGCTCGTCATTCTCTTATCATACTTCTTACTGAGAGAGATAGAGAGAGAGAGAGAGGGTGAGGAGGTTCATTGATGGGATTATTCAGCCATTTCGACTTTAGATGGCTAGGGAGACAGGGAGTGAGATTTCTTTCAAGGAGGCGGGTAATGTGGCCAGGAGAGTGGAGATGGTTCTATTGCAGGGAGGTGGTCATGGGTCGGATAAGAGCCCTCGTCATTCAGGCAGATTTAGAGGTGCCTCGTCTGGAGGCAGGGATTCGTATAGTAGAGGCCATCATTCTAGGCCTTTTCAATCAGCACTTCAGGTTTCTCACTGCACTTTAGGTGGCCGTAGTTCTCATATGCAGTATTCTGATCAGCAATCTTACAGTCAGTGCACCACCAGCTTCCATCAATGCACCACTACTTTAGAGTTTTCGGGGTGGTCATTCAGGTCACCAGGGTCAGTCTTAGTTTTCTCAGCCACAACATTCAGGTGGATGTTTTGAGTGTTGTGAGTATGGTTATATTTGGAGGGCTTGTCCAAGATTAGTGGGTACTCAGTCACAGTAGTAAGGTTCCATGCGATAGTTTAGGCACCAGGTGTTCCGTTGGTCGCTCCGCTAGCTAGGGGTGAGGGTAGAGGTGCTAGAGGTGGAGATAGAGTTATTAGAGGTAGTGGTCAGGCATCTAGAGGTGGAGGCCAACCTGCAGCAGGCCATCCCAGAGATGTCATTCAGGGTGGTGGGGCCCAGCCCCGATGTTATGCTCTACTAGTCAGTCCTGAGGCTGAGGCTTCCGATGCAGTTATGACATGTACCGTTCTAGTTTGTAGTAGAGATGCTTCAGGGTCTACATACTCTTATGTTTCATCTTATTTCGCACTATATCTGGTCATGCCTAGTGATTCCTTGAGTGCCCATGTATATGTGTCTACAGCGGTGGGTGATTTTTATTGTGGTAGATCGAGTCCATAGTTATTGTATAGTGGTGATTGGGGGTCTTGAGACTCGTGTAGATTTGTTGCTTCTGGACATGGTTGATTTTGATATCATACTAGGGATGGACTGGTTATCACCTTACCATGCTATCTTGGACTTTCATGCCAAGACCGTGACCTTAGTCTTGACGAGATTTCCTTGTTTAGCGTGGAGAGGGACTCCCGGTCATTCTACCTATAGTGTTATCTCTTATCTGAAGGCTCGACGTATGGTAGAGAAAAGGTGTTTGGCCTATTTGGCATATTTTCGTGATTCTAGTGCTGAGGTTCCTCTTATTGATTCTATGCCTGTTGTTCGTGAGTTATCTAAGGTGTTTCATTCAGACCTGCCAGGTATGCCAGTTGATAGGGATATTGACTTCTGCATTGATTTGGCTCCGGGCACCCAGCCCATTTCTATACCGACGTATTGTATGGACCCACCTGACTTGAAAGAGTTGAAGGAGCAGTTGCAAGACTTGTTTGAAAAAGGTTTCATTAGACCTAGTGTTCCACCTTGGGGTGCACCGATGTTGTTTGTTAAGAAGAAGGATGGATTGATGAGAATGTGCATTGATTATCGGCAGTTGAACAAGGTTACGATCAAGAATAAGTATCCATTGCCGAGGATTGATGATTTGTTTGATCAGCTTCAGGATGCCAAGGTATTTTCGTAGATTGACTTGAGATCTGGCTACCATTAGTTGAGGATTAGGGCATCCGATATCCCTAAGACAGCTTTCCGCACTCGGTACGGACATTATGAGTTCTTGGTGATGTCATTCAGGTTGACAAATGCCGCAACAAATTTTATGAATTTGATGAACTGAGTGTTCATGCCTTACTTGGATTCACTCGTGATAGTCTTCATTGATGATATTTTGATCTATGCCTGCAGACGGGAAGAGCACGAGCAACATCTTAGAGTGGTTCTTCATACTCTGCGGGATAGTTAGTTGTATGCCAAGTTTTCACAGTGTGAGTTCTGGTTGCGTTCAGTTGAATTCTTGGGTCATGTTGCATCAGCAGAGGGTATTTAGGTTGACCCGAAGAAGATTGAGGCAGTCAAGAATTGGCCTAGACCAGCATGAGCTACTGAGATTCGGAGTTTCTTGGGGTTGGCAGGCTATTATCGCCGGTTTATGGAGGGGTTTTCGTCTATTGATCCTCGATGACCAGGTTGACCTATAAGGGTGCCTAGTTCAGGTGGCCAGACGAGTGTGAGGAGAGATTTCACAAGATCAAGACAACTTTGATTATGGCACCAGTATTGGTTTTGCCCACAGGTTCAGGGTCATATACTGTTTATTATGATGCATCTCGTATTGGAATTGGTGTTGTGTTGATGCAGGATGGCAAGGTCATTGCTTATGCATCGCGGCAGTTAAAGATTTATAAGAAGAACTATCCGGTCCATGATTTGGAGTTAGCATCTATCGTTCATGCGTTGAAGATCTGAAGGCATTATGTGTATGATGTAGCGTGTGAGGTGTTTGCGGACCACAAGCGTTTGCAGTATTTGTTCAAGCAGAAGGAGCTAAACTTGAGGCAGGGAAGGTGGTTAGAGCTGTTGAAACACTATGATATCACCATCTTATATCATCTGGGGAAGGCCAATATGGTGGACGATGCTTTGAGTAGGAAGTCAACTAGTATGGGCAGTCTTTCTTATATTTTGATCGGTGAGAGGCTGCTTGCTTTGGATGTTCAGGCTTTGACCAATCAGTTTGTGAGGTTGGATGTTTCTAAGCCCAACCACGTGTTAGCTTCCACAGTCGCTCGTTCTTCCTTATTGCAGCGTATCTGAGATTGGAAGTATGATGATACCCATTTGTGTGTCCTTAGAGACACGGTGCAGTACGAAAGTGCTAAGTAGGTTACCTTAGTAGATGATGGAGCTTTGAGATTGGAGGATCGAGTTTGTGTGCCTAATGTGGATGGGTTTCGAGAGTTGATTTTAGAGGAGGCCCATAGCTCCGGTACTCTATTCATCTGGGCGCCATGAAGATGTATTAGGATTTGCGGCAGCATTATTGGTGGAGAAGAATGAAGAAGGATATCATTTCATATGTGGCTCGTGGTTTGAATTGTCAGCAAGTTAAGTACGAGCATCAGAGGCCTGGTGGTTTGTTTCAAAAGGTCGTGATTCCTGAGTGGAAGTGGAAGTGAAAGTGCATCACTATAGACATTGTGGTTGGACTCCCATAGGCTCATAGGAAGTTCGATACAGTGTGGGTTATTGTTGATAGGCTGACCAAGTCAGCACATTTCATTACTGTGGCAGTCTCCTATTGTTACGATAGGTTAGCTGAGATATATATCCGAGAGATTGTTCATCTTCATGGTGTGCCCGTGTCTATCATTTCAGATCGAGGTACGCATTTTACCTCACATTTTTGGAGAGCAGTTCAGTGAGAGTTGGCCACACGGGTTGAGTTGAGCACATCATTTCATCCTCAGATGGACGGGCAGTCCGAGCAGACTATTCAAATTTTGGAGGATATGCTCAGAGCTTGTGTCATTGACTTTGGAGGCTCGTGGGATTAGTTTTTTCCTTTAGCAGAGTTTTCCTATAATAACAACTACCAGTCGAGTATCCAGATGGCTCCTTATGAGGATTTGTATGGTAGGCGATATTGGTTGCCGGTTGGATGGTTTGAGCTGGGAGAGGCTCGGTTGTTGGGTACAGATCTGCTTTAGGATGCCTTGGACAAGGTCATGATTATTCAGGATAGGCTTCCTACAACTCAGTCCAGGCAAAAGAGCTATGCCGACCTCAAGGTTCAAGATTTGGTTGGTGAGCGGGTATTGCTTCGAGTGTCGCCTATGAAGGGCGTGATGAGATTTAGGAAGAAGGGTAAGCTTAGCCCTAGGTTCATTAGCCCGTTTGAGATTCTTGATCGAGTGGGAGAGGTGGCTTACAGACTTGAGTTTCCGCTGAGCTTATCAGCCGTGCATCTAGTGTTTTATGTTTCCATGCTTCAAGACAATCCATCCCACGTGTTAGATTTTAGCACTTTCCAGTTGGACAAGGACTTGTCTTATAAGGAGGAGTCGATAGCTATTATATACCGGTAGGTTCGTCAATTGATATCGAAGAGTTTTCCTTCTGTTCTTGTTCAGTGGAGAGGTCAGCCTGCTGAGGCATCGACCTGGGAGTCTGAGTCCGATATGCGAAGCCGTTATCCCCCTTTTTTCCCCGACTCAGGCACTTCCTTCTTATATTCGTTCGAGGATGAACGGTTGTTTGAGAGGTGGACAATGTGATGACCCAAAAGGTAACTTTGCCCAAAAGGTAACTTCTTCGCGTTCGCATGGTCCCACTCGTGAATGCGTAAGGCAACTTCCTCAGGTGTCAGTTTCTTCTTTGTGAACGCGGAGCCTGAGACGAGAACGCGAGGCTGTGGGGGGAGACCCCTTCGCGAACGAAGGCTTGAGGAGCCAAAACTTTATGAATGCGAGCCTAAGTTCGCGAATGAGAAGGTCACATAGACCTGACTTATCGCTAACACGACATGCCTATTGCGACCACGATGAAGGCCTGCCCTGTGATTTTGTAAACAATAGCAGAACATACAGGATTTCAAAAAATTTTCATAAATTCTTCCAAACTCCTAATCGGGCGATTTTTTAAAGAGGTCTTCACCACAAATTCATAGGTATGTAATCTTAGACTCATTTTCTTCAATTTCCATTTACACTAATTGGATTTCTTGGCTTAAATCATGTTCTTAAGGGTGGAAAATTTAGGATTTGGGTAGAGCTAGGGCTTTTTGCATAATTGGGATTTAGACCTCGTTTCAAGGTCGGATTTTGGAACTAATTACATATTTGGGCTCGTGGGTGAATGGGTGATCGGGTTTTGGTCCGAACCTCGTGTTTGACCATACGGGCCCGGGGTTGATTTATGACTTTTGGGTAGAATGATAGGAAATCTATAATTAAGCATTGGAATTGGATTGTTTTTATTGATGTTATTAAGCTGATTATGTCTAGATACAATTGATTTTGGGCCAAATTCAAAAGGAAAAGCAGTGTTTGAGGCTTGAGTTAGCCGTGGAAGTTGGAGGTAAGTGTTTGGTCTAGCCTTAGCTTGAGGGATTAGGAGTTGTGTCCTATTTTCTACGTGTTACTTTTTGGGTATGACGTATAGGCATGGTGACGAGTATCTATACATTGGTGTCAATCATGACCGTGAGTTTTAAAGTGAAATTGTTGTGTTCTTAGTAGTTGCTACGAATGCCTAAGTTGTTGATTCTATGTGTTGGGCAAGGATTATATTTTCTTTCATGGAGATTAATTATGATTGAGTGTTGGTGCTAGTTGAGATAGTTAAATGTTGGGACAAGTTTGGTTATAGCTGATGGTTCCCTTGCCGGGATGTATTTACTTACACCGTCGATTCTCTTGTCGGGATAATGTTGTTTCTTATTGGTCCCTTACCAGGACTCTTGTTGTGATTGGTGTTGAATTGTATATTTGGATCGGTTTGCATGCCTCAATAATATTATATTTGGACCGGCTTGTGCGCCGCTACAATATTATATTTCGATCAGGTTGCACGCCGCAACAATGATATAAATGGATCGGGTTGCATGCCGCAACAATGATATAAATGGATCGGGTTACATGCCACAATAATAAGATAATTGAATCGGGTTGCACGCCACAACAGTGATAATAATATGGATCTGGTTGCACACCGCAACAGTGTTATTATTGTTTTGCTGTAAATTTCTAAATTGTTCTCTTGCCTTCCTCTTAATTTACTGTTGGTATTGATATTCCCCTACAGCAAGTACCCCTTCCCATTTTTGCTTGTTTATTTCTATTTTATTTTCCGTTGTATATTATATAACTGCACAGGTTTATTTGATAGTCTGGTCCTAGCCTCGTCACCACTTTGCCGATATTAGGACAGATACTTACCGGTATATGGGGTCGGTTGTGCTGATTCTACACTCTGCACTATGTGTAGATCACGGAGCGGCAGCTTTTGGACCGTAGCTTTGGGTGGCTGCCTTCAGTCCAGTCAGAGATCCCAAGGTAGTCTTGTAGGTGTCCGCAGGCCCGGTGTTATCTTCTATATTTATATGTATTCTATTTCCATTTACATTAGAGATAGATTGTAGCTTTCTTTCCATACATTTGTATATAGTATTCGTAGTTGGTCTGTCTTACTGTGACATTGGATTTCGGGTAGAGGAGTATGTTGGTATTGTCATACTGGTTTTTGGCTAAGTTATCAGATTACGTCTTTCGCATGTATTTATTTATCGTTAATATTTCACTGTTGAGTGCATGTTGTTTTAAATTGTTAAAAAGGTCAAATAAAAGGGTTAGTGATTCTATAATACGCGATTTGCCTAGCTTTCACGAGTAGGCGCCATCACGACTCCCGAGGGTGGGAAATCCGGAACGTGACATTAGTGCTGCCACATGTCTTATAGTCAATGAAGTTTTATCCACTTATTAGTTAATGGGGTAATATTTCGTTACCCTGTAATTAATCAATTGCCCGCATAATTTAAAAAAAATTCACAAATTACATAAAATTCTATTTATTTTTAAAATACTTCATATATACTTCATATATATACTACCATGGTCATATGGTACCTTGCATGGTACTAGTTCATAATAATCGGGTATTATTGCTCAACCCTTATTTTATTCCAAATTGGCAACTTTCAACGAAACTCATTTTCTTTAATCTGTCTACCCCTTTATCCTTCATAATGCTTATTTGTCACTTGTTATAAATAGCATAAATACATTAACATCAAGATGATCTCATCCCCGACTCTACGCCGGTTAACTGAAAATGAAATTTTAACGTACAAAAACGTGAGATGTAACACCATGGAAATCACAAGTCGTCGATGGACAACTGATATCGAGCGCTCATGTGTGCACACAAATTTGTGGAAGGAATTCAAAGGGTTACGCTTCAAGCTAAATCAGTACCGCACGATAAAGAAACAAAGATGGGAAGTTTACCCTAAATGCCCCGTAGCCTCTCGAAGATAGGTATGGACGTCTGGATCCGTAAGACTCTACTAGACACTTGTTCATGACTTGTAGAATCTATGAAACTAGAGCTCTGATACCACCTTGTCATGACCCAAAATCCAACTAGTCGTGGTGGCACCTAACCCAATCCACTAGGTAAGCCAATTAGAGATTATCCAATTCCAATGAAGTTTAATAAGACAAATAAGTAAAAGGAAATATCTTAATCTCATAAACTTCTGAAGGACTGGTAGTACAAATCATGAGCTTCTAAGATTAGAATTTACAAAACTAGTATGAAATAAATACATCATCTGATCGAAATGTACAGAAAACATATTTATAGAATTCTAAGTATACCATGAACAAGAGGCAGCTACAACCGAAATACAGGTACATCTTTAAATCTAGCTCCTGTTGACCACAGGAATGTCAGCATCCATAATCTGCACCTAAGGTGCAAAAGTTTGTATCAATACAATTGGCTCCATTTACTCAATAAGTAACAAACCTAAACTTAGGTTGAAAGTAGTGACGAGCTGGGAAAAGGTTTAGAGTCAAACTCCAATAACCAACAACAGTCCATAATAATATAATAAAAGGGTACATGAAAATATCTTAGAGGTAAGATGCTCAACCTGTTCACAGTTACGAAAAAATATACATGCTTTTCAAGTATAATAGTAAATCCTAAATCTTTCAACGAAAACCCCAAAGCATATGAGTAAGTTTGAAAACTGTGATTTGTCCCAAAAACACCTTTCAATAATAAATAAGATATTTTATTTTCAGATAGCATGCGGAAAGTACATATCTATGTCTACATGTCAAGATACAGGTAAAATAATGAATGTCACCCAAAACTGAGTAGCAGAAGGAAATGCATCTCTATGAATGTATCTCAAGTACACATGTTAAATGCAATGCATCTTAGTGATGAAATCATGTACTCACACTCTCAGAGTAATCAATCACACTGACTCGCATTCTCTCTCACCATGCTCAATACTCGGCACATCCAATTACTCAACACTGTACAATACCTGTTGCAGCGTGTAACCCGATCTACATATAGCCATAAGGCCCGTTTCGGCGTGCAACCCTATCCACATATATATAGCCATAAGGCTCATTGCGGTGTGCAATCCGATCCACATATATATAGCCATATGGCTCGTTGCGGCGTGTAACCCGATCCATATATATAATCAACTGGATATATATATATATATATATATATATATATATATATATATATATATATATTT
>MU718023.1:106545-124015 GCA_026770625.1 Nicotiana glauca
ATATATATATATATATATATATATATATATATATATATATATATATATATATATATATATATATATATATATATATATATATATAAAAAATCAACTGCGCTCACTCGGGTTGTGTACTGACTCCGGCGAGGCTCCTTCAGCTTAAGCGCTATAATTTGCACGGATAAATTATGTGCCGCACGGACAACTCATATGCTATAGTATTAATATCTTGAACTGCAGGACAACTCACATGCTATAGTGTCAATATCCTCACAAGATGGCCCTCGGCCTCACTCGATCATCAATCTGTCTAGCCTCTGAGCTTACAACACTTATGTTGAGCATCCCAAATCAATGATATGAGATGTGTTAATAAACAATAACAAAGACTGAGATATGATATGTACTGATGAATGTGACTAAATATAGCCTAAATATGATTTGTAGCATCAATTACAGCTCAAGTGATCTAACATATGGAGTATAGTAGAAATGTTCAGATAAGGTAGATACAGAGTTTCGTGAAATTAACTAAATCACAATCTACATGGTGCACTCCCACACGCCCGTCTCCTAGCATGTGCATCACCTCAACACTAATCATATAACACGTAATTCGGGGTTTCAAAGTGTTACTTACCTCGAATAAGCCAATTCCAATACCGAACAAGTCGAATGATGCTATAAGAGTGACATCCCATTCGTACCGACCTTCGCACGACTCGAAGCCCAATCCTTGTGATTAAAATGTGTCCAAAAGTCATCTCAATCCTAGCTCCCCAACTACAAATATTACCAAATGAACAAACCCTCGATATTAAATATTTTTTTCCCCGCTATTTTGCCTCGATTCATGTGCCAAACAATTTCAAAACTCACTTTTAATACCTCCAATGGATTCCTTATGAAATTTCAGCCAAGATAGGCTTTTGAATCACCCAATTTGGCCTTAAAATGAGGGACATATGATGTTTTGAAATTTTAAATGAAGTCTGGAAATTTAAGGGATAAAAAATGATATTTTAATAATTATTTTACACCAAAAAATCGGCGTCGAAAGAATTTTTATTTTAGCATCCAAAATTCATTCATAACCTCCCGCACACAAATCATATATGTGTTTCAATCATAAAACATGCTACGAAGTTGCTCGTGCACTCAAACCACAGAAAAAGTTTTTGATGTTTCGACTTCGTTTCTTCGAGCATAAATGTACCACATTAAGAATGAGCTTTAATTTCTGTTTAGATTGAAGCATTAGATCCGTATCATAATTGTAGATCCATATAAAAAAGAATCATCGAATTTTAACATAGTATGAGGAACTTATGGTCATTTTAGCGTCAGAGAAGAGAGCTGGTTCTGGTGCTCTGCAGATGCAAAGTTGGGTCCGCATTTGCGATATCGCATGCAAAAAATAGTGTGCAAACGCTGTAATGACCCGGTCAATCATTTTGAGAATTTAAGTTCTGTTCGGTGTAAGGTCTTGAACAGCTTCATAATATGTGTATCGACTTGCGTGCATAGTTGAATTCAGTTAACGGATGATTCAAAGTCAAATTTGAAGAAGGAAATTAGTTTTGAAAGTTTAAACGGTGATAATTTGATCGAAATTGGAATTTTGAGTAAACGTCACCGGAATGGGTTTTGAGTGATCTCAACAGCTTCGTATGGCGATTTTTGACGTAGGCGTGTGTTCAAATTGTATTTTGGAAGTCCGTAGCTTATTTAGGCTTGAAATGTTGAAAGTTGAATTTTTAAAGTTTCCGGATCAATAGTGAAATTTTGATATCGGGGTCGAAATCCAATTCCGAAAGTTGGAATAGTTCCGTAGTATTGAATGTGACTTATGTGCAAAATTTGGAGTCAATCGGACTTGGTTTGGTTGGTTTCGGCATTAGTGGTAGGATTCTTGAAATTTCAAGTTCTTTAGGTTTGGATTGGTGGGTGATTCGTGGTTTAACCATAGTTTGATGTGATTTGGGGGTCGGACTAAGTTCATATGATGTTTTAGGATTGGTTGGTATGTTTGGTTGAGGTCCTGGGAGCCTCAGGTGTGTTTCAGATGCTCAACGGACCACTTTTGGACTTGGAGAAGGATCAAATTTTCTGGTTTTTCTGTTACAGACTTTCCTTCATCGCGATCGTGTAAGTAGGCTCGTGATCGCATAGGCTTAGTTGAGGCAGCGGGAGTTTTGTTCTTCGCGTTTGTGGGAAAAGGTATGAAAACGCGTAGTATCGTGGAAGGTTGAATCTCGAAGGCGAGGGCGGCTCCGCATCCGCGAAGAAGGAGTGAGGCATTGTGGTAATGGAGCGCTTATCTTCGCCATCACGTGAGTTCAACCGCGATCGGCGCAGATCTGAGCAGTGCAAGCATCATGTTCGCATGGAGAGTATCGCGTTTGTGTAGGGTAAATCTTGGAGCCAACTAAGTTGTTCTTCACGATCACATGGGAGCTTCCACGATCGCGATTAAGGTCGCATCTGGGCAGAACATAAAGTTCAAAATCAAGGGTTTTGAGTTCATTTCACAAAATTGAATTGGGAGCTCAGTAGGAGATGAAATTTGGAGAGATTTTCGGAAGGAGTTTCCGGGTAATGATTCTTAACTCCTTTTTGCTTATAACACATTAATCTAAACATGAATTCCTCATCAAATTTCGGATTTGGGGTGAGAAATTGGGAAAAAGTTGAGAAAAGTTCTTAGGCCTTACTTTGGGGTTTTGATCTAGATTTTGGTATTAGATTGGAGTAATTTTGGTATGGTTAGACTCGTGAGTGGATGTGTGTTCATAATACGTAATTTTTACCCGATTCTGAGATGCGGACTCGGTCAAGATTTTTTGGTATTTTTATATTTTCTTACCTTAGCTTTGATTCCATTAGCTAAATTCATTGTTTGTATTTATATTTACATTATGAAATTTATTTGATTACATTTGGGCCACTCGGAGTATGATACTCAAGTCAAGATCGTGGTTTCGGGTTGATTTTTGAGCCGGCTCGATATAAGTCTCTTGCCTAACCTTGTGTGGGAAATTTCCCCTTAGGATTTGAGTATTCTATGTTGATTGTAGTTCGTGTACGCTAGGTGACGAGTGCGTGCTCGGATATATTTGTAGAAAATTGACCTTTTAGGGTTCTTAGATCTTTATATTCACTGTGTATGAATGTGTTCTTGACATGACTGAATTTCCTATTTACTAGTTTCACCTCTACATGCTTAATTGGAATTAGTTTCTTCATGATTTATTCTTATTGCCTAATCGACTCCTATTTGATTTAATTGAAGAATTTCTCCTCTCCTATTGTCATTCTATCTTTTCATAGCAACTTGTCTTAATTGATAATTATTATTTTCCCTCCAGACTTTTGTTTAGTCACTACTAGAAATAAGGCCTATGGCAACCCTTCTAAAACCGTTCCAATAAATACAAAAACCGACCCTGTAGCTCTACTGGGACGGTTAAGCAGTCGTTCCCGAATTTGGTGTTACCATAGGTCTATTAGGACGGTTTGTGGAACGGTTATACAACCGTCCCCATATATTGCTATTGTAACGGTTATACAACCGTTACATAAATCTGTGGAACGGTTTTGTACTTTATTAGGACGATTATAAAGCATTCCAATATATGCGTGCCAACGATATTTTATGACTATCACAACGGTTTTTATAATATATTGTAACGGTTTAGAAACCGTTACATTAATCTGTGGAACGGTTTTGTACTTTATTGGGACGGTTATAAACTGTTCTAATATATGCGTGCCAGCAATATTTTTACGACTATCGCAACAGTTTTGTGATCTATTGCAACAGTTATTAGGGGCTTCTATTATTTTTTGCTAGGTCTATTGCAACGGTTATATTGTCTATTGCAGCGACTCTTCCTAATAATTTTATATATATTTATATCTCCTGAATGAGCAATATTTCCCTTGCAACAAAATTTTATACACCATAACTTATATAAACTTTAAAATAATATTGAAATATCAAACTAGCTAGCATTATCCATAACAAAATATGAATACATTGTTTGATCAACAATATCTAAGTTGAAATAGATGAGTTTGCATACAAAAAGTTCTATACCAAAATATCCTAGAACATAATGAGAGTCTAGCAACAATCAACAACACTTAGGTAAGGTCAATCTCTTCATCACTGCTTTTATCTGCAATCGTTGCACCTACAAATGACGATCAATAAATGATTAAACAAAGAAATTTTTAAGATGTTTGAATCACAAAGTAATTGATTCAAAGCCTGAATGTCAAACAAGAAACTAAATATTTTCTAACTTCCAATATTTCAATAAGACAAATAAAAGGTTTTACATTTTCAAATGACATTAGTATTCAAAGCGTCCAACTCCATTTCAAAGCAACTCACTTCACTGTGCTAACTGACACATAAAACAATATTTCCAAAATAATACGGACTCTCCAGAGATTACTACATCAAATGAAAAGGCATCGTCCTAGTTCATTACACAAACCAATTCATATAAGATTTCTACATCCATTCTAAATTTTAATAGGCATCAATCATCATCCTACTTGTGTGGCAAAGATCGATATTAGTAAAGTTTACGAACTTTGCGAGATACATATGTTTTACGTGTCTGTTATAAGTGGATTTTTTTAGAAGGTAACATATAGTGGGGTTTGAATGTTTCGATATAGTTTCTTTGCTCGAGGACGAGCAAAAAGTTCAAGTGTGATTTTGCATAAGCTTCACCATTCATATTTATGTATTTTTTAAAAATGAACATTAGTTCCAACTTAATTCCAAAATAAAAATACTCATGAGGTGAATATTTTCCAAAAACATATAATGTAGTAACAACTCATTTCATCAACAAATGTGGCACACAAATTGTACTATACTGTAACTCAAGTTATAAAAAAGAAGAAAAAGATTAAGAAGGAAAACTAGAAAAGGCAACATCTAGCTATTAAAAAAAGGATCAGGGAACCAATACAAATATTTATTGTCTCCTTTATGACTTATTTTCTGGAGATGGAAATTGTACACTGCTCTTTCATTAGTTTAATTTGATATAGCCATATCAAATTGCACGAATAGCTATTTAATCTATCTTCATTCTGTTCACAACACTCATTTTACCCTAATTACAAAAGCATTATCAGTAATTACATCCAAAAAAACATAATGATAAGTCAAAATCTGCACATTTAAGTTGACAAATAATATCTGCATATGGAATGTATGACAAAAGAGGGAAAACTTTCACATCTTTCCAACAGGAGGACACTGGTATGGTTCCCAATCAAATTCTTTTTGTCGCCACCATAGACACTTCACTATGCTAACTGACACATAAAATAATATTCCCAAAACAATACGGACTCTCCAGAGATTACTACATCAAAAAATTATTTCAAAAACTTAAGGAATCAGAAACTCACAAAAATTATTAAATTGTCAATAAGTTAATACCTGTAATGAGCTATCCATCTTTGATGCTACCGGTAGATGGACGACGAATTGGTTGCAAAATTATTTATTGTGAAGATGAAACTTCTCCGGGTGAATTATCACCCAATACCGCTAGAATAATGTTAGCATCAATATTAATTCCTGAACGTTGAAGTCGTGCAAGAACATCCGCAACAACTTCTTGACGAATAGTTGCCTTTTGTTCCTCAATTTTTTCTTCCATTCTCTGTATTTTCTCCTCCATTTTTTGCAAACAATTTGTGGAATTTGAAGAGTGTTCAAAACATCCTACTTTCCCTCTCAAAGAAGTTCTTGTAACCCCCCGTCCATACAACCTCAAACGCCCTGGATGTTCAGGTCCCATGACAGCTGCAAATGCCTCTACGGACTCATTGCCATTTTCAGTTTGTTGTGATTCTATATCCTCCATTTCAGCCTACAAAGCAAATTCAAAAATATAGAATTCAAGTAAATAACAAGTAAACTAACAAAAATATACGATTGATCTCGATATAACAATAGTTAGATATAATTCGCACAATTTTACTAGCTGTGTCTTCATCCGAGCACTTGTATGATCTTCCAGCTTTCCTTTTTCTTGTAGCTACAAAAACATCCTTTGGTGTTAAAGGATCCGAAGTTTCCTTATCATTTTTCTAGTCACATGGAAGTGCGTTAGTATTTCTGATGATCTGCCATAAACTAAACATGAGCCAAAACTGAGAAAATATATTTTTTTGATTTCCTAGTTACACACCAACTTAGAGCGAACTAAAGCAAAACTTCTTTTTCCAGCAGTGTGAGGATTCTTCAATTTTTTCGGTTCTCAATATTAGTTTTGGACATTTTCTGCAGGAAGAAAGAAGCACCAAATAACAACTTACAAGTAGAAGTTGGGAAGTATACAGTAAACATAATAGAAGAGAAAATATAGACAAATCTAGTCTAGTTCCAGAACAAGCACATGACCTTCCTGATCACAACTTACACCTGGCCACTGCCACTTGATATACAGTCAAATAATTAAAAACCATCCCCATTAATCAGGAACACTAAAAGCCACATCATTACTATAAATGATTAATACAATAACAGAAACACTTCCAAGAAAGCAGAACGGATGCTATTTCCACAACAAATGCTATTTCTTGTTGATGCTACTTCCAAGAAAGCAGAACACTCCCAAAGGCATATAAGCAACAGTTTAGAAAAATCCAGATATACCAAAACTATCAACAAAATGTTAGCAGAACAGATGCTCTTTCTTGTTGATGCTACTTCCAAGAACTGATGCTATTTCTTGTTAAAGGACTGTTTTTGCATTATCTAGAAATCAAGCTTCTACTTTTCAAACAACCTAAGCTCTCTATCTTCATAAGCAATTTAACCTTTAATTTATCATTGATGAGACAACAGAGACAATTCTGACATAGGATAGTTAAAGTAGACTGAATTGCACAATATTTTGGATAGCGTGCGGCGACAAATAGCGACGAGGGTCCGCTTTACTGAGGCGAGAGGCGAGCAGCGAAGCGCTCGCCTTTTTGCTGTGAAGCGACAATTTGTACCAAAAAGAAATTTTGTATATAAAAGAGAAGAAAAGACAGAGCTACTTCAAGCTATAAAAGAGAAGAAAGCGACAATCTATAGTGGATTCATACTGACAAGTAACATATATTCTTCTTCAAGCTAATCCCAAGCTATATCATTTCTTTTATTACCATCGGATGACGCCATTTCAATATTGTTTTATAGGAAAAAATTATCAAGTCAATATGCAATTAATTCTAACTCTTTAACTGAAAATTAGAAGGAAATTTCAGAGCAGAAAAAAGTAAAAAAGAAAGAAGAAGAACTGAAGAAAAGACAGAGCTTTTCTCAGACTAATCTGTTGAGTGCAGCAGTGATAAAAAATAGAGCAAAAAAAAAACGAGAAATTATAAGCCAAATTCAGTTTTTCAATCTTGACAATTCCACTGGAATACAAGTAATTATAAGCCAAATTGAGTAGAGTACAAGTAATTATAAGCCAGATTCAGCTTTTCAAGATACTTTAGATCAAATAGACTGGTTGAGTTCTCAACTCCACCAGAAATTGTTTCATTGTCCAGTTCCAGAACAAGCAGAAACATACCTGAGAAGCAGAAATTGTTTCGTCGTCCAGTTGTAGAAGAAGAATAAGAACAAGTAGAAAGAACTAGACATACCTGGAGTTTTTCAGAGTTTCAATACCTAAGGAGTTCCTTAAACTGAGAAGCAGGAACATCTTCAGGGACATTTTTAATTCGAGTTTCATCATTTTGATAAGCGTCAAAGTGAACTGCTTTCAATCTACTCTTGTGCTTTCTCCAGGCAGCTTGGACTATTTCCAAAGTATATTTTTTTCCAGCTTCAAGAATATCATATTTATCCTACAATTGGTGTCAAATATGTTAATGCAAAAAATAAAAAAGATTTTCAACTAAAAATTGAAAATGAAGATCTTCTGACCTTGGTATATTCCCATATATCCTCTTTTGTGTCCATCTTTCTCCAATCCAAAATATCAAGAGGACATAGAGTTACATTCCTTGCCAATGTACCGAGGAAGCTTCCAAACTCTAGCACAACAGCTTCAGTAGGACCAACAGGTTGATTTAAGTAGTTAAGTAAAATCAATTTACGCTCTTGCCGTCCATGTACACTTTTCATCTTTGTTCGACCTCTTTTTCTCCTTTGAATGGAAAGGTCCTACAACCATACAAACCAACGAAAACCACCAAATTACTATTGTTGATACATTGTGTATGACTGAAATAGGATGTAAGCATTTTAGAGATAGTCTATACGGTCTTGCCTTGTTCTTCACATTGTTCATCTGTCATAAGAATTGTCGAACCCAACTGAACTTGTTCCTCTACTTGTTCCTTGACTACTTGTGTTGCAGGAGTGGTTGATCTACTGTGTACATTGACTGCTACTTCTGGATATTGGGGTATTACCTGATTCTCTTCAATGATATTCGGGCGCTCTTTGCTAGATGGACGCTCTTTGTTTGATAGACTTGCGGGAACAACATATTTTTGGCTAAACGAACTCCTTATTTGGTTTGCCAAAGATGCCATTGTTTCAGCTTTTATGTATGTTATGTTTGTCTTTCTTTTGGCTTTTGAAGGTCTTTCTTGATTCATATTTATCAGAACCTAATGTAGAATACAAATAAAGTTAGTTCTAACAGGTATTATATAAATTACAAAAATTGAAATCAATTTATGTAAAGACGCTATATAATCTATTTCAAAAGAAAATGAAACTAAAGAAAATAACTAAGCAATATTAATTGCATCTCTCAAAGCTCGATTTACAGAAATAACTAAGAAATATTAATTGCTTCTGGAAAGAACAAAAGAATGGTAGCAGCAAAAATAACAGTAGATCAAAGCATTCGGCTTTTATTTTGTTGCCGGATTCTGGGAAAGAATCGAAGGTAAAAAAAAAATTCGACAGCATTTCACTACTATTTGGACGTTGAAACAGTGAAAGAAGAAGAATCAGAATCAGAAGAAGAAGTCAGAAGAAGAGAAAATCATCACATACCTGTTTAAAACAAAGAATTGCTCGCTTCGGTCACTTCGCTTCGCTTGGTCTCTTCTCGCTTTTTAGTGAGAAGGCGGTCATTTTTTCCTACCTGAGTAGCCTGTTTTTCTATGCAGTACATCTCGACTAGTTTATCACCATGCTGCGAATTTAATTCAATGATTATAAACCATAGTGACCAATGCTGGACATGGTAGAATACAAAACTTTCACACTAAACTATTTTCCTGAATATCTAAGCAGTTAAATTTATTTATGAAATTTTCTCACATCCGATACGAATGGGGAGGAAAGAAAATTCTAAGAGCATAAAGCAAAACTCACCCTTCAAGGTTGTTCTGTTCACAAAAGTTTCTGAAAGCTATACACGAAAATAGAAAGTCTACAACTCTTATTCAACTATCTACAACCTGTTATCAGCCTCATGTGCTTTCCAGTAATTCAGGTGCAGCAAAAAATTCAAATAGTGTTGCTGCAGTGACTCTCAATCTTGAAAATTGTTCACGGTTTCAGACTACATACACCATTTAGTAGCTTTAGCATAGTAAGAAGACTAAACATTGCATGCAAAGACATTTAAACAAGTAAAGATGGTATATATGACTGCTATATTAACCGACAAAAACATGCTTAAAATACAAGGAACTGATACAAACTAAAATTAATGGAATGATCTTGAAGCTTATTAAAATGAAACAACCAGAAATAGATGCATGTGTTATACTATCCAGCCTCCATGCCTTTGTTCTCCTATTGTGCCAATTATAGTTAAACTAGAATTACATTAAACCAAAACTAGAATTACATTAAAGCATTGCTAGTGCAGGAAAATCACTAATAGTCCACATTAAGGCTGCACGCAGTTGAAACATCTAATTAGATTCAACATCAAATGTTTCAACCCCGAATTCCTATAGTTCCTTCAATTCAGCAATTAGTGATTGTAGGTACACATCAATATCATTTCCTGGAGATGATGGACCTGGGATGATCATTGACAACATTATATACTCTGGCTTCATTCAAATCCAAGGCGAAAAATTATAATTCATTAACATAACAGGCCACATGCTATGAGAAATGCTCATTGTTCGAAATGGGTTGAAACCATCACTTGAAAGACCCAATCTAACATTACGAGGGTCGCTAGAGAATGCAGGGTGCAAGGAGTCGAAATCCTTCCTAGCATCACCATCAGCAGGATGTCTTATATTTCCATCATTGGGTCGTTCGGTGGCATGCCATCTTATAGCTGCAGTTGTTTCAAGACACATGAATATCCTCTGAAGTCTAGGTTTCAAGGGAAAGTACCTTATTACCTTTGCAGGGCTTTTGGACTTTTTATTAGTCAAGACATTAACAACATTCTTCCATCTAGAAGACCCACACACAGAACAAGTATTAGCATTTACATTGTCATTCCAAAATAACATACAATCATTAGGACATGCATGTATTTTTTCATAATCAAGACCCAAATCTTTTATCATGCTAGTTGCCTTGTAGAAAGAATCGGGTAGCTGAGCAAATGGAAAAGCCTCTTTTAACAACTCCAACAAGTCAGAGAATGCCACATTACTCAACCCATGAATGCACTTAAACAAGTACAACCGAATCGTAAATCCCAGTTTGGAGAAATTCTCACATCCTGGATATAATTCTTATTTCCCTTCTTCCACTAATTTAAAGAATCATTTTGCATCTTCAGATGGTCCCTCACTCACTCCATATCCCAAATTATCACCGACGTTTCGAAATGCATCATGAAGTAGTCCATTAATATTATCATGTATGTCGGAACCTTCATCATTATTGCTTGGGCATCAAATTTTTCTCGAGGAAAACCCTTCCCTGTGGAAAACCCATTTAGTGTATCCATGAACAAAACCATTAACGATCAAGTGATCCTCCACCACATTTGTGTAATGACAAAAATAATTAGCGCACTCTTTGCAGGGACATAATATTTCATTTCCTTGGGAAGCTCGTTCAAATGCCTTATCTAGAAATTCATTCACTTTTCGTATTACTCGTTAGTTGATCTACGAAGGCCCATCCACCTTTTATCTCCATTATCCATTAAATTGGTTTTATCCTACATGACACCAAAACAACTAGGACAATTGAATTTTATAATTTTAATATGAGAAATCAGATAAAAAGAAAGAACAGGAAAAAGATCCTTGCTCGGACCAATAAATAGAGTTGAGGTTCTAGTTAAAGAAGCTAATAGAAAAGCGAAATAACGGGTTATAGTAGGCATGAAAGGGCTAAATTAAATGAAAGATGTTCTTCCCTAAGCACGTTATTTCTATGATGCTCAATTCAGGATTATGTTATTTAAATACGCAAGTCACACATCAATCAAATGCAATCATTTTACATTCCTAAGAAATTACTTATCCAGATATAGATTAAAGAGTTAGCCAAATTTCATGAAATCTGCAAAAAGAGATCATCCATAAGTGAATGCCATGAAATCTGAGTTCACTTCCAAGGATATCCGAAAATTTTATTTAGGCAGATTAGTACTTATCATCCAACAGTCTTGTATTAACGAAACTGAGATAATATAGTTGTTACCTGAATTTTTTATCTTTCAGGTAACTTGTACATGATTTTGAGCTGTAGAGGAAAAAAGAGGAGGCACTAATCAAATTATGTTCATTTTCCCGAAGTGAGCCATACAATCTTGACAACTATGAGCAGTACGTTGACATTGATATTTTCACCCAAGTGTGAAGTAAGTGCAATAACTTATGTTTTTCCCCTTCTCTAATGGAAAACCAGAAGCAATCTCTTGGTGATTGCTCAGATGTCTAGACATTAGATAATCACCAGAAGAATTATGAACCACACAACTCGAAAGGACCTAACTGTGTTTTCAAAAAAACATATTGATTCAAAACTCAAAGGTATCTTGGAAGCTTAATCATGGTATCTGAAATAAACATTCTCGTCCACATTATGGGATGAAGGAAATGTGCAACATAATTTGATGATATAAAAGTGTGAATAATGGTTAATTTTTTGTTTATAACAATATATTTCAGAGTGTTGCTAGTAGCATGTTAACAAACAAGTCTCATGACATAAGGGGCATACGCCTCATATTTACAAGTCAATTTCTCGGCAGGAAGATAAACAAACTGACTAAACTCCACTCAAAATTTCTCCAGCTAGCTACATTGCTAACACTACTGCTAAGAATATTGCTGCTCACAGTTCTAAATTAGGTCTTCAATTGCTGAAAGCACCTGAAGATTCTCTCTTGCTGTGTGCTGCGAGTTACTGATTAATAAACAACGAAAGATGATTTCACCACCTTCAAACTACAATCTATTTCTTGATGGATGCAAATTCTACAAGTGTAACATGATATTTTACGAGAATGAATAGAAAATCAGTGTAGGGAGCATTCACTATAGCATCATACTATCATCGAACACTACTAGCAAACATCAAATCTCATGGTTTCTAATACAAAATCAAAACCTAACAAACAAATCCCCCAATTTCGCAAACTAAAAATCACAAAATATATCGCATAAAACAGACAAAACAAAAGCAAAATAATGGGTTTATTAGAAATATTATCAAAGAAAGAAAATAGAAGGAACAATGAAATAAATTTTCAGACTAGGGAAGAAGAAATCAAAAATCTAACAGTAATAGCAAACGTAGAACAGGGTGAAAAATCGAAAGCCTACCTTGGAGATTGTGGTGTGTTAGCTGATAATGGTTGTCCTTCACCGGAAATTATCGTCCTTCACCGGAACTGGTCGACAGTTCGTCGCTTGGTTGATGAAGAAAGCCGCGATAATGGTTGAAGAACAGAGAAAGCTATGTCGTCTAGTTGAAGAAGAGTTCACCGGAGCTGGTCGACAGTTCGTCGCTTTGTTGATGAAGAAAGCCGCGATAATTGTTGAAGAATAGAGAACTGGTCGATGTAATAAGCTATGTCGTCGGTTGAAGAACAAAGAAAGCTGGTCGACGTGTTCTAGGTTATTAATTAGTTTCACATTTTAGAGTTATAAAATATTAGTGGGGTATACTAATTTTTATTTTTTAATAAATACCTAGGAGGGAAAATAAATACCTAGGAGGGAAAGTATGGAACCGTTCCAATAGTGTTTTATTTGTCAAAACCGTTCCCCCAAACAATTCTATTGTATCACATATAAAAACCGTCTCTATATCTTAAATTATAGTAATGGTTTCTAAGCTATTGGAACGGTTACTGTTCAGAAGTGTGCCAGAAGCCTTTTGACTATACGGGGACAGTTAAAACCGTTCCAGTAAATTCGTTTTCTAGTAGTGAGTCTTAAATGAAGTTGAGATCATCTTTCCTTAAATTGAATTGTCGAATATCCTCGAAATTGTCCGACTTTAAAAGGAGTTTAGATAACATATATCTTTGTTGACTTGTCCTCATTTGGGACTATTTGACTCGTGTTGATTTCGTTGTTATTGACTTGTATATTGTGGAATCGTTGATACATGTTAGTTTTCCCGCTGTTGAACTGTTCTCTTTATGTCAGCATTCTTTCTGTGGTTATTCTTTAGGAGCTGGTTCTGTTGTTTCCTTGTGCTTTACAGTACTTGAGTCGATTTACTTATCTTACCTTGTATTATTGTTATTGTTGTTGTTATACATATTATGATAATGTACGAGCCTTCTGTTGTGCTCTAATTGTAGTTTCTATTGGTTGCACTGCGTATTTAATTTGGGACTACGGATCGGTATTCCGGTTGATCTCCCTGCATATTTATATTTGGAACTACGGTATGACACCCGGTATATCTCGTTGTAGTTGATATTTACTTTGGGATTACGGATCGGTATTCCGATAGATCCCCCTGCCCATTTTTATTTGGGACTACATGAAGACACCCGGTAGATCCCCCTATACTGGATATTTACTTTAGGACTATGGATCGGTATTCCAATAGATTCCCATGATGTTTACTTTGGGACTACTGATCAGTATTTCGGTAGAACCCCCTACACAATTATAGTTGGGACTACGGGATGATATTTTGGTAGATCCCTCTGTTGATATCTCTGTGCTCTGAGCTGTTTTTTCATTGATCCTATCCTTGAGAAAACAATATTTGTGATGTCCATTCTATTCGTTACTTGCTAGCGGCTGTAAACTATGTTAGGACACTTGCACAAGCACACACGTGGCTAAGCACCCTAATCGGATAAGAGTTTTCTTGGTATTGTTGAGTGTAGATTGCCATACCTCCTCTTTCACTGCACCCCCGAAAATGGTATAATAAAGGGAATTTTTTCAAATTAAAGGACAATCGAAATGGGATTATATTATTAACAGATACAGAGTCTCCACTTGGGAGATTTATGGTGTCCCAAGTTACCGGTTCAAATCTCGAATCGAGGAAATTTTTTACTCTGTATCACAGTCCGCAAACTAAAAATCTGGATAAGGAATTCTGTTAACCCGGGAGAAGGTGTTAGGCATTCCCGAGTTCTGTGGTTATGGCACTGTGGCTCAACTGCTAAAATTGCCATAATTATCTGATTTTGAAAATATTTTGAACCAATGTGTATTTTTAACTTTTAATCGCTTTTATTCATTTTAAAAGAAGATTAAATGTCATCTAAAATATATCTTTGGATCACCTCACATTAAATGCACCCGCAATCCGAAACACATTTTATTCAACGTTATAAGGATTTGGATTTGGGTATGGAATGCACACCCGAGTTTAGGAAGGTAATATTATTAAAGTACGCGCCTAAAGCAACTACGCGTTTTTAGCTTTGCGAGGGCCATGGAAATTGGCTAAATGACACGCCTTGAATTCTAAGGATCAATACAAGATTAATTAAATGAGGGCCATACAATTGTCATTTTTGTTCGGTACGGCGCATCTCAAATTATTCTAGCTTATGGGCTGCTAGACTAATTCATGGAGGCCATACATTATTTGTTTTTTAATGGCACACCTTGAAACTACTCAAGAGCTGGATAATTAATCATTAAAGAGGGATGGGGGATTTGGTTCAGATTAAGTGAATAGGCTTTAGCGAACAAGGCTTAGTGACTAAAACAAAAACATGCAGACATGGGCGAAAAGGGACTCAAATCCAATTCACGAGTATTCAAGCCCAAAGTGGGCCCAATTCGTATAGGTCGTGCAAATATAATATTCCAAGATACACGTATCAAACCTCCACAACAGCTGAAGACAGTTATATTTTAACGTTCCCAATTAGAATTAACCCAAAAAAACATTGTAAACTTGGGGCTCTAAGCAGGCCAATTTCAGACGGGGCATGCTCAAATTGAGTGTGAAGAGATCAAAGGTCGAACCCAAATAACAACAGAAAATACTCGAATTTAAATCCTACAGATTCCCAAGCCTGATATTGAACAATCACAAAATTAAAACTACAGTTACTAAGTGTTAGAGCCTTGAGTAAAATTGACTGAAGCACGTTCCCAGGTTAATTCAAGTTAACCATATGCATATGAAATTCACTTTCACAACACAAACTAAAAATTACGGAAAAACGTTAATTGGAGAATCATAATTCATATCACTACTTACTTAAATTTATCCACCATACACTAAATATAACTTCAAGCTAATTTAAACAAAATATTAACTACTTGATGCACACATCCGTCATACTTTCATCAATAACACCAAGCCATCATATCTAAGCAAATCACATAACTCTATTGATACCCCCTATATTATCAAACACTATCACTAACCAATAACCATTACACCAGAAACTTTAAGTAATTCTACGAATTTATCCGAAGTAACTCACAATAAACAAACTACACAACACGCCTAAAACAATAATAGCATCCAATCACTGATTCACTTTTGCACATTCTAACATAGTATCTATTATTTTAGAGATATTTTTTTTTCAGCCAATCCATATCCAAGTCCTATGGTAGATACACATTACTTTAAGAAAAGCATGCAACAGGAAGGAAAAAATAAAACTAAAGAAAAAACTGATTATGAGCCAGCAGTCCAATACTTAAACATCAAGCCTTCTATTTTTATTTTTTAAAACTTCATAAGTTGGATGCCACATTGTATGAATTTCAAGGGTGTGTACCTGAGAAATAAGAGGAAAATAAGAAACAAGTGAGGCTTAGCAGGCGAACAAATAGCAGCAACACAATAATGCACAACCCATATTCAATTTCAGATCCCAAATTCAAATTAAAATAGCATTCCAACACAAATAGAGCTCAAAATCTGCCTTCTAATATCAAACTAATCAGCTTCAAACCATTGAATCATAGGAACTCAAAAACAAACTTTGGGAATTAAAAGAAAGAACCAATGAAATAGTATTTTTTCAAAGATTTTTAGCTGTTATTGGTTATTTTCAGAAGTTTTCTCTTAGGTCTCTTTTTGGGTCTCTTTTTCTGCCTTGCAAAGAGAGTTTGGATTATCTTTATAGGCAAGGGACTAGGGCAACATATCAGATTTATGTTTGGCAATTTACCCCTTTTTGAATTTTCGTTTTAACTTAGCTAACCTTAATTAGTTTTTAGAATTGTAAAACAGCCCCCAAGTCATCTTCCAGAAAGCTTCCATTTCAGTTATACAAATATTTCCTAAGCCTAAATCCCAAATTACCCCTTGAATCTTGACTATTTACCACTCTTGGAATTACTTCAAACAAAATCCAAACGGGTCATATCAACCCAAATATACCTGCCAAATTGAATGGGCTCATTTGCCAATCGGTCATCAATGAACTGAAAGCCCCAAATAATGCACCAAAATCCCTAATTCTATAAATTTCTAAAAGACAGAACAATACAAGTACCGTAACAAATTTCATAACTAAGACCCTAACCTAAATTACTGCTAATTGATAAAAGGGAACTAACCAAATTGCTAGATGAACTAACTAATTAGGCAAGAGCCCGAATTAATCAAGCATGAATAACAAAAAACCCGGACAACTAAAGAAACAAGAAGAGGAGATGAAGCAGAGCCACAGAGGAAAACATAAATAAAAAATGAACAACGAAGATACCTAAAAAAGCTAGCCAGGAGCCGATTCGACAAAATTGGGCGGACTTCTTAAAATTATTGACTAGAATATCCTTAATCATGTGTTTTAGCGTGAAAACACATGAATAAAGGCCATTACGATCCAAAATCTTCAGAAACCCGTTGATTTGGACTTTTGGTTTTTAGGGTTCCCATCTTCAAATCAAGATTTGAAGAGTTGTGGGAATATTCGAAGGAAACAAAGTATATTTCTAGACTGAGGGGGAGACAAAGGTTCAGGGTTGTTAATTTGGCGGTGATTAGGACTGGTGCCACCACCTTGAGGCGGTGGAAACGAGGGCGGCGGGCTAGGTTTTTGGGTGTTCTCTGAGATAGAGAGGGAGTGAAGGAGACGATGGAAAAGGGGGGGTGGGAGTT
>MU718023.1:124452-139252 GCA_026770625.1 Nicotiana glauca
TCTGCCTTGCAAAGAGAGTTTGGATTATCTTTATAGGCAAGGGACTAGGGCAACATATCAGATTTATGTTTGGCAATTTACCCCTTTTTGAATTTTCGTTTTAACTTAGCTAACCTTAATTAGTTTTTAGAATTGTAAAACAGCCCCCAAGTCATCTTCCAGAAAGCTTCCATTTCAGTTATACAAATATTTCCTAAGCCTAAATCCCAAATTACCCCTTGAATCTTGACTATTTACCACTCTTGGAATTACTTCAAACAAAATCCAAACGGGTCATATCAACCCAAATATACCTGCCAAATTGAATGGGCTCATTTGCCAATCGGTCATCAATGAACTGAAAGCCCCAAATAATGCACCAAAATCCCTAATTCTATAAATTTCTAAAAGACAGAACAATACAAGTACCGTAACAAATTTCATAACTAAGACCCTAACCTAAATTACTGCTAATTGATAAAAGGGAACTAACCAAATTGCTAGATGAACTAACTAATTAGGCAAGAGCCCGAATTAATCAAGCATGAATAACAAAAAACCCGGACAACTAAAGAAACAAGAAGAGGAGATGAAGCAGAGCCACAGAGGAAAACATAAATAAAAAATGAACAACGAAGATACCTAAAAAAGCTAGCCAGGAGCCGATTCGACAAAATTGGGCGGACTTCTTAAAATTATTGACTAGAATATCCTTAATCATGTGTTTTAGCGTGAAAACACATGAATAAAGGCCATTACGATCCAAAATCTTCAGAAACCCGTTGATTTGGACTTTTGGTTTTTAGGGTTCCCATCTTCAAATCAAGATTTGAAGAGTTGTGGGAATATTCGAAGGAAACAAAGTATATTTCTAGACTGAGGGGGAGACAAAGGTTCAGGGTTGTTAATTTGGCGGTGATTAGGACTGGTGCCACCACCTTGAGGCGGTGGAAACGAGGGCGGCGGGCTAGGTTTTTGGGTGTTCTCTGAGATAGAGAGGGAGTGAAGGAGACGATGGAAAAGGGGGGGGGGGAGTTTAGATACTTAAATATTAAGCGATCCCTAGTTCTCAGCAGTCTGATCGAACAATATCGATGGGTGAGATTAAAACCTAATCAAAGAGGGTCATTTTTGACTGGGGTGGGAGACGGATCGGGTATGGGCTATTTGGACGAGTATTGGGCCAATTCTTATGAGTAAGGCTTAGGGCTTGGAGAAATTATCAAAACTGCCCAACTCTGATTCTTATTGTTCTTTTCTCTTCAATTTTTCTTATTTCTATTTTGATTCCTTTTCTTCCCACTTTTTTTTTCAAAATTAGATCAAAATTCAAATTAATCCATAGAATCTAATTATCATAAAAACTAATTAAACCTACATGATAGTTATCATAATTAATTAAAAATAAATTAAAAGAAAACTACTCAAAAAGTTAAAATCAAAAGTGCAAATTACACTATTTTTTGTGATTTTCCTTCTTATAAAATAACTTAATTAATATTTAATTCTTAAAATGCAAAATTAACTCCTAAATACACATGCAACACTTTTTTATATTTTTTATTAATTAAAATAAAATAAACATGCACAGACAAATACAAACAATAACAAAAAATGCCACAGAAATTCACAAAATTGCAAACAATGAAAGGAATTATTTTGTTTTGAAATTATGGAAGTAGTTCATATAGGGAAAAAATCAAGTGCTCACAACTGCCCCTCTTTGCTCGGAAACATAAAGAGTTTTCGTGCAAAGACTAATTGAGTGGATACAAGTAATTTTTGCCCGTTTTAATACTCTGTGGGAAGCATTTTTGAAAGATTTGACAGCACCCTGCTTCCGAGGTTGCCTACATATCCTTGGCTAAAAAGGAAGCATGTCAGTGCAGTTCAGGAGTGTTTGGTAGCTTGGATTACCACGAAACTGTGATTTCACTATTGTTGTTGCTGCTGCTACTACTAACTGAACCCCCTTATTACACCATCTCAAAATAAAAAGAAGCTAGTCTAGACTATGATCTATGCATTACAAAATCCTATCTATATCTTCAAACTTTCTCTTGTGGTTCTTGTTGCCTTGTATTCTCCCGGTGAAATCTCCTTGTTGCCGCCTTGAATTGTAATCTGAGATGTTTTCTCTTTCTCCAGGTGGACGGCTGACTGCTGAAGTCGAATTGTATTCCCTTGCTCTCCAGGTGGGCGCTTGATTGCTGAACTTGAAATGTATTCCCTTGTTCTCCAGGTGGGCTCCTGATAGCTAAACTTGAAATTTATTCCCTTGTTCTCCAGGTGGGCTCCTGATTGCTGAAACTTGATTGTATTCCCTTATTCTCCAGGTGGGCTCCTAATTTCAACAAAATAGACAAAACAAAGAACAACTTCTACCCCAGTTTGGTATCTGGGCACATATGTGAGTGTAAACTGAATCATGTTACCAAATATCAGTAAGAACTTGAAAGCTGAAACTTGAACTATACTCCCTTGTTCTCCAGGTGGGTGCCTGACTGCCGAACTTGAATTGTATACCCTTGTTCTCCAGATGGGCTCCTGATTGCTGAATTTGAAATGTATTCCCTTGTTCTCCAGGTTGGATCCTGATTGCCGAACTTGAGATGTATTCCCTTGTTCTCCAGGTGGGCTCGTGATTGCTGAAACTTAAATGTATTCACTTGCTCTCCAGGTGGGCTCCTAATTTATGAAACTTGAATGTATTCCCTTGTTCTCCAGGTGGGCTCCTGATTTAAGCAAAATAGACAAAAATAAAGAAAAACTTCTTCCCCAGTTTGGTATCTGGGCACATATGTGAGTGTAAACTGAATTATGTTATGAAATATCAGTAAGAACTTGAAAGCTGAAACTTGAATTATACTCCCTTGTTCTCCAGATTGGCGCCTGATTGCTGAACTTGAAATGTATTCCCTTGTTCTCCAGGCGGGCTCCTGATTGCTGGACTTGAATGTATTCCCTTGTTCTCCATATGGGCTCCTGATTGATGAAACTTAAATGTATTCCCTTGTTCTCCAGGTGGGTTCCTGATTTCAACAAAAATAGACAAACAAACAAATTTCTACCCCAGTTTGGTAGTTGGTCTTATATGTGAGTGTTAACCGAATCCTATTACCAAATATCAATAAAAACTTGAAAGTAGAAACTTGAATTGTACTCACTTTCGCTCCAGGTGGGTGCCTAATTGCTGAACTTGAAATCTATTCCCTTGTTCTCCAGGTGGGCTCCTGATTGTTGAACTTGAAATGTATTCCCTTGTTCTCCAGGTGGGCTCCTGATTTCAACAAAAATAGGCAAACAAAGAAAATTTTCTGCCCCAGTTTGGTAGCTGGGCACATAGGTGAGTGTTAAACTGAATCATTCTACCAAGTATTATTAAAAATATGAAAGCTAATTCCTATTATCCAGGGAGGTCCTGACAACTCTTAATTAAATGACGATTATAGATCTAAGCTGTATCTTCTAAAGGTATTACTTCCACTAAGTCATGTTGTCTAATAGGGTCTTAAACTACATCCTATTATCCAAGAAGGTCCTGAAAATCGAAATCAAGTCTTGTCCTAAAAAATGACACTTTTACTACTGAATTATACTACCCTACAACAGAATTTATGCTACATTTTATGATCTAACGAAAATATTAAAACTAGGTGCCATTATTGGGGGGGCGGTACTGAAAACTCCTAATTGAGTCCTATCTTAAACATCCAAACTTTGAAGCCAACTTACATTTCTTTGTGTTATTCATGAATGTTTTGAAACTTAACTAAGCCCTATTTTTCAGGAGGGTCCTGAGAGTTTACGGTCAAACCTGTTTTGGTACTTGTTCTTTCCCCTACGGAGAGTTTCTCTGAAATAAACAAAATTTTCTGCCCCTGTTTCAATCAAAGAAAAATCTTATCAGTTTAAAATGGTGGTTAGTTGATGGCATTCTTGTTGATGATGTCTCCGCTACCGTGCTTTGTTTTGACCTGCTTCCTCGAGCTGGCTCTGAACCGCTTGACTTTCTGACTGACTTTCAAAACCTATGATCTTTGAAGACCTGAGTGTTTTATACCCAAATCATTGTTGTACCTCTCTGACCCCTTTCTCTTAACCTTTTCCTCTCCCGTGAATTACCAAATCATTCCATCGATAAACTTCCGGTGAATCCTTATATCCCACTTTACATCATGCTATCTTTGGTATGTTCTGGCCACACTGTGCTTTCCAATTTTGGTATCTAGTAGTGAGCTTTGAAATCCTTTCTTATTTGCTTTGAACAAAACTGACATTGAAACATCTTAGTGAAATAAACCCCAAAAGAAATTAAATGCAGTGAACTTGAGAGTTAAGGATAAAGAAAATCCAAAATTGGACGACTTACTAAAAGGAAAAAGGGAAGGAGACTTATCTGAGTGGAACAGCTGGTACAATTGATCATGACATGCATTTCGGACTAATCGGCACAATCCGTCCAACCAATCAACTTTCAGTTGCCATACTTTGTTGCCCTAGAATTCCATAACCTGATTTCTTCACCAAAACCCTAGACTTGTTCATCCTGCGGTGTCCTGAATGGTTTTTACCCACAGACCTTTCTTATTTGTTCACTTCTCAACTCACTTTTGCCTTAAGGTGCCCGTGAGGGTTTTCACCAATAAGACTCTCTCATTTTCATTTTTCTTAACTCCCATCGCCTTACGGTGCCTGTGAGGGTTTTCACCAATAAGACTCTCTCATTTTTTGATTTCTCTCAACTCCCATTGCCTTACGGTGCCCGTGAGGGTTTTCACCAATAAGACTCTCTCATTTTTCATTACTTTCCTACTTGGACCAGAGTGTTGCCCTAGAAATGAATCACCTCTACTTGCTCGACTTGGCATCTCTTGCAGACTGATTAGAAGGTCTTTCTTTGGATTGTAATGTAGGCTTTTGGATAGGGTTATAAAGAAAGGGTATCAAAGGCTCAAAAACAAGTCAAATGGGTTCAAACTTACAACTTTCAAAATCAGATTTCTTACAACAACAACAACTTCTGCCCCTGTTTCTTGCTTGGGGACTTTTGGATTTTATTTTGATGGGATCGAACCGTGAGGCTGCCTACATATCCTTAAAAGGAATCAGGTCGAATGTAGTTCATGTCATAGTAATTGCTTTGTTGTTGTGATTTTTCCTTTCTTTTCCTTCCACTTTCTCTTCATTTCTTTTGTTTCTTCCTTTCCTTTTTGTTGTTTTGTCATTTTTTCCTTTTTCTTTTCTTTTTTTTCTTTCCTTCTCTTTTTTTCTTTTTTTTTTCTCTCACTTTTTTTTTCTTTTTCTTCACTTATCTCTTGCGCTTGTGTTTCTGATCTTGGCTACTGATTACAAACAATGGGTATAAAAGGAAATAAACAAATCTCAAAAGGGGTAGCAAAGGATAAAGTGTTTAGATAGCAGAACAAAATACCTTCGTCATTCCAATCTTCAATTCATGCTAAGTACAAACAAATACAATTAAACCAAAGAAAATCACACATAATATCTCTTGACCGCATCAGATTTGATGTCCATTTCAAACACTTGCCTTCTATGTCTGTCAAGTACAAAGCACCATTGGACAACACTCTCGTCATGATGAAGGGCCCTTGCCAATTTGTGGCGAACTTGCCTTTGGCCTCAGCCTGATGTGGAAGAATACGTCTCAACACTTGCTGACTCACTTCGAACATTCGTGGACATACCTTCTTATTATATGGTCTTGCCATTCTTTGTTGATACAATTGGCCATGACACACTGCTGCCAATCTTTTCTCATCGATCAAACTCAATTGCTCCAATCGGGTTTTGACCCGCTCATCATCATCAATCTGTGCTTCATCATCACACTCAATTTCTTGTATTATTATTTCAGAATTAGATTGGCTTCTGAGACTGGGCCGAAGACCTTATGCATGTCATGTCATTGAAACCAACATAAAACGAATTGTACAAAAAGAAAACAAAATAAAAACTATCAGGAGTGATGGAAAAGGGAAATTGCATTTCACTGAAAACAAAGGATAATAGGGTTTGTTCATCAAGCTACCAAAAAGTAAAAATCTAGGTCACAACCCTGGAATGACCCAAATAGAAAGAAAAACAAAGAAAACTACCGAAACTCCCTCCGAACAGGGAAAGGAGCGACTTTCCAATTGCTAAGCTTCACATTCGGCCTGACAAAATGCACCTCTTCATCGCTAGAACCTTCCCTAATTTCTACCGTGTTCATTTCATCAAATAGACTTTGGACCCTCTCAAATCAACTCCTCATTAAAGACAAACACAGGCTTTGAAACTACTGACACCGGACGCTTCACTGCCCCTGACTTGATAAAAGTCCTGAAGAGGTGTGAGATATGCCTAGAGAGCAGCCATGCTTTCTTTTCAAACTTTGTAGCCTTTTTCATATCATCCTTTCTAGGCTTGAACTCCAGGCCAAGTGTACCGAGATTTTTACGCAGAGATACTGACTGCACGATACCTTGCAAAGATGCGCCCAGACCTTTACCCAGCATAAAACCATACTTCAACATATCATTAGCTACCATGAAGATCGAAGGTGATAGCCTCGACATTGGAATGCATTTTCCTTCAGGAACCTTTTCGACTAACATCGTTTCGGAAGTTTCATAAGCTAAAGGTCCTTTATCATCTTCGGCCTCAATAAATCTAACAGATGAATCTTCATAAAGGGGTAAATCCTTCTCACCACGCACAACTATTTCTTGTTTGCCCCACTCAAATTTCATGATTTGATGTAGAGATGATGGCACTGCTTTAGACGCATATATCCAAGTCCTACCCAATAACAAATTATAAGAGGAAACCACATCTAGCACTTGAAATTTCACATCGAAACTAACTGGCCCTATCACCAATTCAAGCATTATATCTCCAACAGAGCCTTTTAATTCCTCAACAAAACCTCGAACACCTACACTGTTCATGTGGATTCTTTTAGGGCCTATCTTCAACTTTTGCAAAGTGGACAGAGGGCAAATATTTGCACTGGATCCATTACCAACCAGCACCCTAGTGAAAAAATAATTTTCGCACTTCACCGTGATACAAAGAGCTCGATTGTGTTCTATACCCTCTATAGGAAGCTTATCGTCCATAAAAGTGGTCCTATTTGCTTCAAAGATCCTGCTAACGTTCTTTTCTAATTGATTCACTATGATCTTATCAGGAACATGTGCCTCGTTCAAAATCTTCATTATGGCCACGCGGTGTTCATCCGAATGCACCAAAAAAGATAACAGAGAAATATTAGCTGGAGTTTTCCTTCATTGTTCAACTATGGAATAATCTTGAACTTTCATCGTTCTCAAGAACTCTTTGGCCTCCCCCTCAGTCAGCAGTTTCTTCACTGACATTTGGCTACCCTTGAAGAGCATGGCCTTTCTTAATTCTTTGGAGGTAATACATTGTAACGACCCGACCAATCATTTTGAACTTTTGCACTTTGATCGCCAGTTCTCAGGCATGACTTGCCCCATGTTATGTATTATGACTAATGTAGATTGTTGGTCTTTGGTTTTCAGGAAGATTTGGAATGAATTTGAAAGAACAGTTTCAGTTGAAAGCTTTGAATTTGAAAGGTTTGATCGAGAGTTGACTTATTTGTATATGAGCTCGAATCGGAGTTTTTAGGATTTGATTAGCTTCGTTAGATGATTTGTCACTTAGGAGTGTGATTGGAAGTGATTTTGGAGGTTCGGTGTAGAATTAGGCTTGAATTGGCGAAGTTAGTATTTTGGCGAATTCTCATTGATAGGTGAGATTTTGATCCGAGGGTCGAAATGCAATTCCGAGAGTTTCTGAAGCTTTGCTAATTGATTTGGTATATGTGTGTAAAATATCAGGTAATTCGGACGTCGTTTGGTTGAGTTTTTGATCGAAAGTATGTTTCAGAAGTTTAAGAAGAACTTAGGTTTGAATTTGACGAAATTTGATGGTTTTGTTGTTGTTTGAGGTATTTTGATAATCGGAAAAAGTTCGAATAACGTTTTAGGATGTATTGGTATTTTTTGGTTGAGGTCCCGGGGGTCTCGGGATAATTTCGGATGGCTATCGGGATGAGTTTTTGCACTTGTGCAAATTGCAGGCCTGCTGCTTCGGGTATTTCTTTTTCTGCGAAATTGGAACCGTATAAACGATATCGCATATACAGTGTGGGAGTCACAAAAGCGGAAAAGGGCAAGGCTAGGCTGGACCACAGATGCGGAGTGGGGACAACATCTGCGGAGTCGCAGATGCGACTTTTAAACCGCAGATGCGGCCTGTGGTGTTAAATTATTTTCCGCAAAAGCGGAGGGAGGAACCGCAGAAGCTGTAGTTGCAAAAGCAAAATGATGACCGCAGAAGTGGTAATGATTGTGCAGAATATTTAATTGGTCTTCTTCGCAAATTTTTAAGGGTTTCTCATTTCTAACCTCGGACTTAGAGGATTGTGAGAGATTTCAAGGGGGTTTCGATAAGGTATGGATTCTTGGACTTAAAACACGATTTTATGGTGTAAATACATGGATTAGAGCTGAAAACTCAAGTAATTAATGGGCAAAAATGGTAGTTTAGGGCTTGAAAGTTAAGAGAACAAAAATTAGGATTTGTGGAGTCATTTGAACTCCGATTTTGGTATTATTTATATGTATGGACTCGTGACGAGACAAAGAATCCGTTGATGTAAAATTTTTGGATTTCCGAGAAGTGGGCCCGGGGCTCGGGTTTTACTAATTTCATAATTTTTGCTATTTTTTGATTGTTTTCGATTGGGTATTGTCCCATTGGCGTATTGTGATGTATTCGATCTGATTTTGGATAGATTCGATGCGCGTGGAGGACGATTTGAAGGGCAAAGGCATCGCGAGCTAGAGAATTCGCCGGCTCAAGGTGAGTAATGATTGTAAATGACATCCTAAGGGTTTGAAACCCCGGATTTGCACATCGTAGTGCTACATTAAGGTGACTTGCATGCCGGATAGCGAGCGTGGAGTAGATCACCGTTGGGGGATTGTGACTTTGTTTGTCTCGATTGATGAATTTACTGTGTATTTGATTGAAATTACTTGTTATCATTATAATTTGGGCTGATTACCATATTTGGGCTTTGTGCCAACTATTTGAACCCTTCGGGGATTGTTGTTGATAAATTCCTCACTATTTTAATTATATAATTGAACTCATTGATGTATTTTCCCACTGGTTTTAAAACTCAGCCAAGTTATTATGTCTTAAACACTCGAAATGATATTTCCATAAAATATTTTATCAATAAGCTCGCACGATAGGAATATACGAAGTGAGATTGTCCTAATAGTTCTGTAGCCTCTCAAAGATAAGTACAGACGTCTCGGTACCGATCTGCTAGACTCTACTAAACTCGTTTATGACTCGTAATCTGATACCAACTTATCACGACGTAATTTTTCCTCTGTTGGGTTTCGTGATGGCACCTAGTCTTAAGGACTAGGTAAGACTAATATTTACGATAGAGAAATAGTAATAAATAACATCTTAAGATTCTTCGAGAATGAATCGTTTACACAATGGACATATTCCTAAAACATGGTAGTACAAGTCATAAGCTCTGCAGAGTTTTGCTATAATTTCTAAACATAACTGTATGGAAATAAGTACAACAGTGTGAATACAAATATAGGAAGGTGACTCAGAAGCCTGCGAACGGAGCAACAGGTTTACCTTGAGTCTCCACAGCAATGGCCTGCATAACTACTAACGAACAATACTTGAATCTGCACAAAAATGCATAAAAATATAGTATGAGCACACCACGGCGGTTGCCAATAAGTATTAAGACTAACCTCGGTGGAGTAGTGACGAGGAATAGTCGAGACACCTACTGGTCTAATATACTGAACAAGTATAACTGTAGAACAACATAACATAATATCTATATAAGGACTACGCTATATGGCTAACAACACTGTAATTGCAATAAGGAAAGAAATCAACAAGTAATAGCTTAACCGTAATAAGAACACAGGAAAGTGAATGGAAATACAACTCAACTCCGAAATCACAAATACAGCAACGACAAGTCATAACTTAGTAACTATGACAACTTTCACATTTCGTCTTAGCTAGAAAACTTCAATCAATTAGTCAAATCATTCAACTGATAAATATATTTCAAAATATACTTCATTCCAATAAGTATTTTTCCAAATAGAGTTCTTTTAAAATAAATATCTTTCTAATATAATTTTCTCGAATAAATAACCTTTGAATATATGTCACCCTGTGATGCATGATCTCAAAGTCACATAATACAGGTCTCAACACCTGAACCCTAACACTTGGCATCGTGTACCCTCATCACACTACATAATCATAGTGACAACTCACACACCAAATAGAGTCATTCTCACATGGAAGACAAATAAACAATGGTGTACGTCTATGTGAGCATGTAATTTTTTCCCTATATGAATTACTCCCATAATTTCAAAACAAAATAATTTCTTTCATTGTTTGCAATTTTGTGAATTTTCTATGGTATTTTCTGTTATGGTTTGTATTTGTCTGTGCATGTTTATTTTATTTTAATTAATAAAAAATACAAAAATATATTGCATGTGTATTTAGGAGTTAATTTTGAATTTTAATAATTAAATAGTAATTAAATTATTTTATAAGAAGGAAAATCACAAAAATAGTATAATTTGCACTTTTGATTTTAACTTTTTAAGTATTTTTATTTTTATTTATTTTTAATTAATTACGATAATTATCATCTAGGTTTAATTATTTTTTGGATAATTAGGTTCTAGGGATTAATTTAAATTTTGATCCAATTTTGAAAAAAAAAGAAAAAAAAGGAAAGAAAAGGAATCAAAATAGAAATAAGATAAATTGAAGAGAAAAGAACAATTAGAGTCAGAGTTGGGTTGTTTTGATAATTTCTCCAAGCCCAAAGCCTTATCCATCAAGAATTGGCCCAATACCTATCCAAATAACCCCTACCCGATCCGTCTCCCACCCTAGTCAAAACGACCCCGTTTGATTAGGTTTTCATCTCAGGCCTCGATGTTGTTTGATTAGACGACTGAGAACTAGGGATCTCTTAATATTTAAGTGTCTGAACTGCCCCCCTCCTCTTCTCTATCGTCTCCTTCACTCCCTCTCTATCTCAGAGAACATCCAAAAACCCTAGCCCACCGCTCCCCATTTCCACCGCCTCAAGCTAGTGGTACGAGTCTCAATCATCGCCAAATTAACAACCCTGAACCCTTGTCTCCCCCTCAGTCCAGAAAGAAACTTCGTTTCCTTCGAATCTTCCCACAACTCTTTGAATTTTGATTTGAAGACGGGAACCCTAAAAACCCAAAGTCCAAATCAGCAGGTTTCTTAAGATTTTGGATCATAATGGCTTTTATTCATGTGTTTTCACATGAAAACACGTGATTAAGGGCTACTCCGGTCAATAATTTAAAGAAGTCCGCCAAAGTTTGTCGAAACGACTCTTGGATAGCTTTTTAAGGTATCTTCTTTGTTCATTTTTTAATTATCTTTTCCTCTATGGTTCTGCTTCATCTCCTTTTCTTGTTTTTTTAAGTTTTTCGGGTTTTATGTTAATCGTGCTTGATTAATTCGGGCTCTTGCCTAATTAGTTAGTTCATCTAGCAATTTGGTTAGTTCCCTTTTGTCAATTAGCAATAATTTGGGTTAGGGTCTTAGTTATGAAATTTGTTACAGTACTTGTATTGTTTTGACTTTCAGAAATTTATAGAATTAGGGATTTTGGTGCATGATTTGGGGCTTTAGTTCATTGTTGACCTATTTGGCAAACGAGCCCATTCAATTTGGCTTGTATATTTGGGTCGATATGACCCGTTTGGATTTTGTATGAAGTAATTCCTAGAAGAGTAAATAGTGAGGATTCAAGGGGTAATTTGGGATTTAGCCTTAGAAAATATTTGTATAACTGAAATGGAAGTTTCCTGGAAGCTGACTTGGGGACTCTTTTGCAATTCTAAAAATTGATTAAGGTTACCTAAGTTAAAAAGAAAATTCAAAAAGGGGTAAAGTGCAAAACTAAAATCTGATATGTTGCCCTAGTACCTTGCCTATAAAGGCAACCCAAACTTGCTTTGCAAGGTAGAAAAAGAGACCTAAGAGAAAACTTCTGAAAATAACCAAAAACAGCTAAAAATCTTGGAAAAAATACTGTTTCATTGGTTCTTTCTTTTAATTGCCAAAGTTTTTTTGAGTTCCTGTGATTTAATGGTTTAAAGTTGATTATTTTGGTATTAGAATGTAGATTTTGAGCTCTATTTGTGTTGGAATGCTATTTTAATTTGAATTTGGGATCTGAAATTGATTCTGGGTTACATTGCTGTGCTGCTGCTGTTTGTTCTCCCACTAAGCCTCACATGTTTCTTATTTTTCTCTTATTTCTTAGGTACACACCCTTGAAATTCATAAAATATTGCATCGAATTTGTTATGTTTTAAAAAATGGAAATAGAAGGCTTGATGTTTAAGTACTGGACTGCTGGCTCATAATCAGTTTTTCTTTAGTTTTATTTTTTCCTTCCTGTTGCATGCTTTTCTTAAAGTAATGTGTATTTACCTTCGGACTTGGATATGAATTGGCTGAACAAGAAATGTCTCTGAAATAATTGATCATATGTTAGAATGTGCAAAAGTGAATCAGTAATTGGATCTTATTATTGTTTTAGGCGTGTTGTGTAGTTTGTTTATTGTAAGTTAATTCGGATAAATTGGTAGAATTACTTAGAGTTTCTGGTGTAATGGTTACTGGTTAGTGATGGTGTTTGATAATATGGTGGGTATCAATAGAGTTCTGTGAGGATACTTATGGATCGGGCTGCACGCCTCAGTAGTGTGACACTGATATTGATATGAGGCCGAGGGCCTAGATTTTTGCCTCGAGATGGCTTGTTATTGCACTTAGCCATAAGGGGCCCCTCCCGAAGTCTGCACAGCCCCAGTGAGTGCCGTCAATGATAAACGGATCGAGCTGCACGCCGCAGCGGTACTAGTACTATTTTGTGTGTTTACTTTATTTCATTTGTCTGCCATTACCTGTTGTTTGTGCTACTTCATGTGATATATACCGAATTGGCTAACATTATCTGTTAATTGAGTGTGGTGCCAGAGAGGCGGACTTCTGTGCATACCTGCACTATTTGGTTTGCATTCATTTGCATAACTGTTTGAAAAAGTCATTTGCAAAAGAGGTTTTAAACTGAGCTAAGATATTTCTAAAGGTTTTACAGCTTCACCACTTTCTCTCAAAGGGTTTTTCACTGCTCCTATATAGCATGATGGTTTGCTTTACATGACTTCTTACAGCTTAGTTGTTATTTACCCTTATTACTCACTGAGTTGGAGTACTCACTTTACTCCATGTACCTTGCGTGCAGATGCAGGTACTGTTCACCTGATGGCAGGTTTTGGCTGATCAAAGGCAGATCTATAGGAGTAGCGAGGTGACTGCCTGCGTTCGTAGTACCATTGTTTTTTTTCTCTTTTGGTTCATTATTCTGCTTTGTATATTTTAGGTCTTGTAGTTGTATTTATACTCTGATAGATACTCGTGACTTGTGACACCCCAATTTGGGTTGTGTATAGGTTTTATTCTTCACTTATTAAAGAGATCTTTTGATATACTGTGGTTATTTAAAATATATTGAAGCTGGTTATTAAAGTTAACTATTTTAAAAAGATAAGTTGGGTTAGTTGGCTGGCCTGATCTTCATGAGAGGCACCATCACGACCAGTGTGGGTTTGGGCCGTGACATGTTAGTATCAGAGCCTAGGTTACTAGGTCTAACGAGTCATGAGTAGGTTTAGCAGAGTCTCGCAGATCGTTATGGTGACGTCTGTATTTATCCTCGAGAGGCTGCAGAATCTTTAGGAAAACTTCACATTCTTGAATTCTTATCGTGCGTCCTTGATTCAACTTGAAAATAAACTCTTGAAATTCCTTCTACGTGTTTGTATATGCGCATGAACGCTCAGTATCAGATGTTCCTTGATGGCTTGTGATTCCCCAATCAAGGGGCGAGATGTGATCTATGTAAGTTTGATGTTGGGCCAGTCTAGAGGACTTGAGGCCGGATATTTACCTATGGCTTGAGCACTGAGGTAATGATTGTGTGAGTAAGTGTTTTGAACTTATATGTTTGGTAGTGTCCCTATTAGTGGAAGTGACGGTTGAACAGCCATTTAATAAGTATGTTAGTACTGTAGGATGTATCTATATAACTTGGAAGTAACGAGGAAGGCTTGCGGGATGGTAGATGAACTATTATGCGTATGATTTCCATTATGATTGGATGTGTAGCCCCAAGTTATAGGCGTGTGAGGAATCTTTTCGTGTCTCCTAGTTGGGGATGAAGTAAATTTCATATTGCGGTATGAGTTCAGGCCTAGGAAGACTAAGTGGATGTGTAATGTGTATGACGGTGGAAGGTGTACGAAAATATTGTAGTAAGGCGAAGAAGGTGGGTTATCTCCTACGGAGTGTTCTTAAGTGGTATGATCCTTATGTGTACGTTATAAGATCTTATGTGTAATTAAAGGGTACGTGTTGAAATTTGAAATTTCGGGTTGCTTAAGAGAGTGGGCTTAATTGTTGCGGGGATGAATGTGAGATTTGCAGAATATTTACAGCACTGGATGATCCGTGTTTTCACAAACTTATAAATGATTTGAGTTTAATCTCACTATTGCGTTGTGGCGTCAATAAAGTAAAAGTGTTATGAGATATTGAGTCTTTCTGGATTTATAGCTTCAAGCCAAGTGTGTGTGTGTGGGGGGGGGGG